>CANYCX012719867.1:0-13801 GCA_948193385.1 Breynia disticha f. nivosa
GTGGCAAAATTGGAATTTTCAGTTACCAATTTGGCCTATTGAAAACGACACCATATTTTAACAAAAACAAAATTATTCGAACGCCATTATAATAAAATGAATAATTGTTAAATTAAGCTACCTATAAACAATTCCCACTCCTATAATCCTCATCATACAATAAATATTAACAATTTATAATATTCATTTATAAATATATAAATTAAGTTAAATATTTGAGAGTATTAGTGTAAAATTTTATATTAAATTTATAAATATAATATATTAAAAATGAAATGTTAAATTTATATATAATAACTAAAAAGATAATAAAATAATTATTCAATAAATATTGAGTAATAAAATTGGGTTTTTAATTATTATTCTATTCACCACAACAATACCTTAAGCTCTAATTACAAAATTGCATCCCCTAATTTTACAAACATATAAAATAAAAAAATAATAAAAAAGATTTTTTTTTAAACCGCACATTTCTTCATCCTCAAAATATAAAAATAATCTTATTAAAAAATTAGTCATTCATAAAATTATAAAAGATTTTTTATAAAAAAATTATAAAAATATAATAATTGAAAAATATTTAAAAAAAGATGAAAAAAAAATTGAAGCTAAGTTTGGAGAAACAGAAGAAAGAATAATAAACTCTCCATTTCGTTCACAACAATGATGATGAAGAATCCTACTGTCTTCCTTATTTTGGGTGCTTCTTCACGCAATCCCATTATACCCACTTCCCTCTTAACTCCTCTTTTTAACCCAAACCCATTTCTCACATTCCTTTCATCATCTTTATCCCCTCAAAACCTCCTCCAAAGCCATTAAACCACAGCTTCTCTATCTTTTTTGCCTTTTTATAAACCATTCGTAAACCATTTATAAACCAGTTTTTCCTATGGGCAACATCACCAGTAACTCCACAAACACTCGTCGCCGCAATTCACGGCGGAACCACCACCCGCCTCCACCACCAGCGCCTGAAATCATCGCTAACCGATACGTATTTGCGGCGGCAACGCCATATGCAACGCCATACCCAAACCCTAACCCACCACAATATTACCAAACCCCTCCGGGGTATTATCCGCCGCCTGTTATGCCATTACCGGCACCGTACGACCACCACCACCGGGTGGACCAATGGGTTGGCGGTAGATTTCCCTGTGGACCCGTAGTTCAGAACCCAATGCCTTATGTGGAGCATCAGAAAGCTGTGACTATTAGAAATGATGTCAATTTGAGAAAAGAGAGTTTGAAGGTTGAGCTTGATGAGGAGAATCCGAGGATGGGTTTGGTTTGTTTTACTTTTGATGCTACTGTTGCTGGAAGGTAATAAAATTGTGTATTTTTTTGTGGTTTTAGTGGTTTTTTGGGTGTAATTTGGAGTGAATTGTGTAATTTATTGTTGTGAACTATTATGTGACTTTTAGTTTTGATTATAATTTTGCTGCTAGGTAATAAAAATTTGATCTTTTATTGGGGTGTTGGTGTTTTTTTGGTTTGGAATTGGGAATCATTTGATGTTCCTCTGTGGTGTTGAATTGGGTTAATTGAATTTCAGTAGTACTTACTACTTAGGACTTGTATGACCGTAAAGTTATAATTTGTTGTGGGTTTGGTCGATGTTTTGTGTGAAGTATGGAAAGAAATTGTGTTTTTTTTTTGTGGTGGCTAACTGAGGTAATTGCATTTTAAGTAGTACTTAGTATTTGCATGTTGCCTTTTTAAGGGTTACAAAAAAAAATTATCATATTATGTGGTTTTAATGATTGTTTTGTGAAGATTTTGGAATGATTTTTTGGCTTTGTTGGTGGTGATTGATCGAGTCGATTGTATTTTTTGGCTTTTTTGGTTGTGATTGATTGAGTCGATTGAATTCTGTGGGTCAAGTGGATATTTTCGTCTGGAATTTGGAGTGATCAATTTTTGTTTGTGGTGGTTAATTGAGTCAATACAGCATTTAATAGTACTAAATATTTGCCTATTTTCCTTTTCTGATTGTTGAAATTTTGACTTTGAAGAAGTTGTAATCAGGCTTTTATGTGCAAATTGGAGTAATTAATGTTTTTTGTAATGATTTAAGTCAATTGCACGGCAGTTTGTTTCTTTTTTGGAAGTTTTTGACTTTATATCGTGACTTTATTGCTTTCATGGACCTGGTTCTGTTATGGCTGTGGCCATTATGAAGTGATTTTGTTTGTAAATGTGAAGTTGTTTTGGGTTGAAAAGGTCATGAGGCAATAATGAGTTGAAATTTAAAAGAATGTAAGCTGCTAATTTAATGTGAAAGGAGTTCTTGTCAGTGTCAGAGTGTCTTAACGGCACACACATCCCAGCATATTGATTAACAGACCGAAGTAGAGAATATCATCTTACTTGAACAGCATATCTCTGAGAAAACTTATCTTTATGGTTGTTTAGTTCATGGAATTAACAAGGGGATTAGTTTTTTTTTTCCTGGCTGGGTTGAATGATTGTCTATAACTATATAGGACAGTAATGGCTTTGTTTTTACTAGATTCAGTGTTATTCAAGGTTCCAGTGTATGAAAGTTGGCATTATTTAAGGAGGACAGGGTTCCAGTGTATGAAAGTTGGCATTATTTAAGGAGGACAGGGTTCAAGTGTATGAAAGTTGGCATTATTTAAGGAGGCCAGGGTTAGTAGGTGGTGCCACATTTTAAGCTTTTCGGTAGATAACGAAATGAAGAAATTTAACTATTAAATGAAGCATGGCTAAGCCGTTTTTTGCTTTCTTTGTCAGCGGGGACTTTCTTATAAGATGAAAACAAAATGTTGGAGCATCTATTTCTTGTTATTTTGTCAGGATATCCTATCTGGCATAGCTGTTGTTTATGTGCAGTCAATTTTATCAAAAGTTAGTCCTACTGTAAAGTTAGTAAAGGTACTTGCTTTTGTTGCTTTGGTGGTACTTGACTTTTGCCTAGAATTAGATGTACATTGCATAGTGCATTCTTGCACATTATGTGGTTGAAATTTATTTTCCATCTTTATAAGTTCGTATAATCTAAATTAAGCTTTATGTTCAAGAATTTTGAGGGACGAATTGAAAGTGGGGAAGTTCTGCTTTTTTTTTTTTTGCGTTAAGCCTGGGTTGATAGTTCTTCCTTGTCTTCCATGTCACATGGTTAGGGCCTACAAAAACATGCCCTCCCACCACTGTCAAAATATGACTCCAGTTTAACTTAAAGTTGTTTGTTCTTTTCTACTTGTATAGCTACTGCCTTCTGATTCCAATATCTGATGAAAATTATTCATTTGCTTTGAAAACAGTATTACCCTCATCTTCTTTGCAAAGGAAGGTGAGAACTGCGACTTGACTCCTACAAAGGAAGACGTTCTTCCACCAGTTACTGTACATTTTGAACAAGGACTTGGCCAGAAGTTTAGACAGCCATCTGGAACTGGGATTGACTTCTCATTGTTTGAGGATAAAGAGCTGATGAGAGAGGGTGAAATAGATGTTTATCCTCTGGCAGTAAAGGCAGAAGCTTTTCCTCCTAACCAAAGTGAATCAGATGAAACCAAAACATCAGGAAGCAAAAACACTCAGATAACGCAAGCAGTTTTCGCGAAGGACAAAGACTCTGGATATCATGTGAGAGTGGTCAAGCAAATTCTATACGTAAACGAGATGAGGTATGAGCTGCAGGAGATATATGGTATCGGAAACTCAGTCGACAATCTTGATGCAAACGACCCCGGAAAAGAGTGCGTCATTTGCCTGTCAGAACCGCGGGACACAACCGTTCTTCCCTGCCGACACATGGTAAATACATTTCTAGTAATCATTGAAACATTAATACCTCTTAGAATATCTGTAAGTTGTGATGTTGTATGAGTTAAACAAGTTATGGTGGGATGTTGGCAGTGTATGTGCAGTGGGTGTGCAAAGGTTTTGAGGTTCCAAACAACAAGATGTCCAATATGCAGACAACCTGTGGAGAGGCTTTTGGAGATTAAGGTCAATAATGCATCTGAAGATTGAGCAAGGCATCAGATATATACTGCGCTCTATTTCAAATGTTGTATAGTAGTTTTCTTTTCCCTCTTTGTTTTCCTATTTTTGTTTTTTTTTAAATATTCTTTTTTCTGTTTAAATATTTGTTACTTTCAAACATATTATAGTTGGATTGGTTTACTCCAACATGGGGTAGAAGAAAATGTTGGCATTGTAATAGTGTGCCTAAACAAGTCTTTCTCCAGAACATTCAACATGGGACCAAAATGTATGGAAGGCAGATTGCATTTGAGCTTAAAGCTCAATAATATTGCATTAGTGACTAACATCATTGTACTATATATTTTTTTGTTTTGATGTAATGTATTTATTTGATGGAATTGGAAGTTAGCAAATGAAAAAAATAAATCTCTGTACTAAATTGTAGACTCGAGTTTGGACCTCCAAGACTTGAATAAGACTGGTTCCAACGCAAGGGTTCAACCTGCATTGGCTTGGAGCGTCTAGGCCAGTTGGTTTCTGGTTCGACTCCATTATATGTTAATTGATTTAAAGTGATCAATGGTCAAGATAATCTTAACGGCGACGTAAATAGATTCCTAAATAAGTTAGAATGAAATTGAGAGAACATGTTTTTTCTGGTAGTATCTGTTTGTTTTGCTTTTAAACAAATGAAGTATCAAACATTTCAACCGTTCAAGCGGCTTCGATTTTGTGATGGTGTTGTAATTGAAATCATGGTTGTACTTGTATGTATGAGCTCAGCAAAGAAAATAAATGGAAAGACTGTGTGTGAATGATGGAGCATGTGAACATCAATTAGTTTGGTGCAGAACAAGCTGGCATCAACGTGACTGCATTTATTTTCTGTCTGAATCTGATCCTGATTTATTTGATCAGATGTTAAATCCCAAGATTGCATAAATCTTGCACAAGGACAAGAATGCATGTGACTGAAATGCAGAAGTTAATGGAGCAATACAACACAGACCAATAATTTAGACAACAAACACTCACCATCATCATCCACTTCATAAAACATACTTATATGGTTGTTTATTTAGCTAAGTGCCCAACCATAAAAGCTACTTTGGATGTCTTCCACTGCATCCTACATACTTAAAGCTGCTTAAAACAACAGATAACAAACGCAAGTACAGTTCCCATGTAAAACGCAAGTACAGTTCCCATGTAAAAGAAAAACACAACTTCAAACAACACTAAAACATGATAGCTTGGTGATTTATTCTCCCCACCATTGATGGACAAACACTCCGCTGTTTCGTAGGCTCTGCAACATATCCCTGCAGTCGCCATTCTCGGCGTCTTGGCCATACGGATGATTAGAGCAGTTCAGGAAAAGCTCGTCAACATAGCATATGGCACCGCTCTTAAACAAGTCTGTAAGGAATTTCAGTTCAACAGCCCCTGCATTCATCTTCAGAACCACAAAATCAGCATACTGGACTGTCTCCTTGAACCAAGCAAGGAAATCAAAGCCTTCGTCTTCAACTGAGGGATCCAAGTCCTCAACTTCAGAATTCTGAGAGGAAGTGGCGTTCTCTCCGGCAAGGCCAGGGTAGTATATGAATGTAACACCAGGTTGCTTCACACAAGAAAGCAGAACTGATGCGTTATGGTCAACAAAATATATGTTGAAAGATTTGCGATCCACAGGATAAGATGCCAAGAAAGAATCTGTCACACTCGAGTTCAAATCATCTCCTGCTCCTATATCAACATACACTAAACGCTTCCTAGAAGCGATATCAATAAAATTGGGCAGGTAAGAAATCGGTTTTTCAAAACCAACTTCTTTATTCCCCACGAGAGGCTCCATATGCTCTATGAAGGGTCTGGTATTCATCACAGCGGGGCAATCTTCCATCAGGCGAAATTGCTCAAAGTAACCAACAGAATAAATTCTTTTCTTGAAAACGACCAATGTAAAGTTCTGAACATAACCAACATGGACAATATTGGAAGTCTTCAGCAACGATGAGATGGGTGTAGCAGACCTAATTAAATTGTTCGAGTTAAAACCAGCACCACCCACAAGCATTGCACCAATACCACCTGGCTTAAGAATGCGCTCAACCTCGAGCACGAGAAGCGCAGGGACAGAAACTTTATCAAGGTCCCTAGACAACACAAAATCAAAGGAATTGTCCTGATATCCAAGCTCGTAAACAAGCTTCCTTTGCCTAAGCGAGAAAAACGGGTGTCTATAAACCCCGCAAGCATTGTGAAATCCCAATTCACGCAATGCATAAACAGCAGAACCAGATCCTTCCCCGACACAGAGAGCGTTAGCACTATAATCCAACATTTCCATCCTCAGTAACTCTCTAGCCACATTAGTGGTCAAATTCACATTCTCCTTGCACTCAAAAGAGTTCCAGATTGGTTTAAAGATCCGATTATTCAACAGATCAGAGCCAGCAAGCATAAAATTCGCATCACATTGGCGAAAACTAATCGAATCAAACAATCCAGGATTGGTCCCAGAAATGTTCTGCAGCAAGGGCACAATTGAAAGAGCCGAGGCAACCATAAATACACGTAATAGCACACGCCTAGCTATAGAACCATTAAGGATCTGGAATTTCAAGGCCTTGAAATCCATATCTTTGCAACTTCCAAGGCACAAAAGTGACCAATTCAAGCAATTCAATGACCAAAATTCAATCTTTAAGCCAAAAACTAGTAATTCAATTCAATTCAATTGAAGAGAGAGAAATTAAGCCAAAACGTTAAAAAACAACAAAATTAACGAGTGCAAAACCTGGAAGAAGTGTGATTCCCACCCACAAGAATACCCATTGATTTTTGGAAATTTAACCAAACCCTTTTGTGGACTCGTCTTGGCATTTGTTCAAACGAAGTTCCACCCATCATTTTTTACATAACAAATCCTTTTGAATGCATTACATGCTTTGAAATTTTGAAAGATTTGAACTTTGTGGAGTAATGAAACGAACCAAATTGAGTTTATCTCCTTGTGCTGGAGAGAGAGAGTGAAGTGGGAATGGGATTGTGGTGCTGGGAGGCTGAAGTGTAGTGTCGGTGCTATGCATGTGATTGAGTTTGAGAGTGATATAAAGAGATCTGGATAGATGAACGTGGGATATGGGGTTAAATAAAGTCAGGTCCTGAAACTTTAAACTGAATTTCAATGACATCCCTGAATTAGAAATGTTCTCAATTCAGTCCAAAACTTAAGAAAATAAAAAATTCCCATCCAAAATGAGATTGAGCATGGTTATTTTAACTTTTCAAGGTAGAAATCAAAATAATTTAAAAAATAAAAAGAAATTTATTTTATTGAAAGTAAAAAAAAATTATATTCTAAATACTACTGAATAAATTAAGTTCTAGATATTAACTTGGATCTAAGAATCAAGTAGTCACACCTTTATTTTCTTTTCTCAAAGTTGAATAAAAAATTGAAGCAGAAAGTGGACTTACATTTTTATTTGATTACATTAGCAACACTTTTTGTTAGTGGGGATGTAAGTGTAATTAACTTACAATTGAGGGACGGAATTGAACTTTCTCATATATTCGTACATGAGTGAGTGGAAGTGTGGAAGCTTCAGCAGGCTTTTTACATAAAAACCCTCTTTTATTGACACGTGGAGATTGAGAGGAGACAATAATTATATTGTTGACAGAAGGTCATGTGAGTAGGGTAGGAAAGATAATCAATGAAGACAGTATAGCACAGCAACCCAAACCGTACCAACGAATGCGTATATCAATTGGCGTGAGATTATTCTAACTTAACTAGTTATCTCGAGTTTGAGTTTTGGGTACGTAGCTACGTTAGAATTCGGTTGAGAGAGATTTGTCGTCCTTATAGTCTTATCAGCTCGAACAAAGATTAATCTGGATATCCAACCAAAAAACAACCCAAACAATTGAAGATATTATTAAATTGAAAAAAAATTAGGTAATTGGTTTATTATCGAATTGATAGTTTATTAATATGTATAAAATTTATTGTCATCGAATTTTTATCGATTCACTAATAAATCAATTTGAATAATAAAACCGAACTAAACTACTTCATCCGTCTCACATTGATAAGCGATTTTAGACAAGTTGCGAGAATTAATAAACATGTAATTATGTTAGTTATAAGTGACAAGTGTTTTTACAATATTGTCCTTATTTAATGAAGTGTTTTAATTGGATAATAAGTAATTGTATTAATAATTCTGTATTGGAAACATAAGAATATCATTAATTTAATAAGGATAAAAATGACTTTCAAACAATAAATGATATATATGAAAATAGAAAATTGTCTATACATTGAGACAACTAATATAGAAAGAATGTCTATAAAAATGAGACGGAGGGAGTAGTAAGCGATTCACCGTAATTCCAAACTTGATAATAGTGACAAAACCTGTTGAGGATGCTCAAGGCTTCTGTTTCTGAATGTTGTATTGATTTGTTTGAGTGAGAACGTAAGCATGCGATCATGTCATTTTGGATTTTACACCAAAACATAACAATAATCACATTTTTTTTATAAAATCATGTCCTTCAAGGATTAATTACGGTAATAATAGAGTTAATTTACGTGATACGTAATTAAAGTTGATATATTATTATAATAATAAATATTTAATTTAAAAAAGTGTCAGCTTTGCTATCAAGAAAATAGATCATCATAGAGATGGTGAAGATCATAGAATAATTGATAAAATCATATTATAATTTAGGCTTAAATCTCAAAGGCTCAAACTAGCTATTAGAATTGTGAAGTATCATTCTTTTTTTTTTTAGAAACATGAAATATTCTGAGTACTCTAGACTAATTTTCGTTTGAACTGAACAGTACCACAAGAACGACAAAGCTCTCTCAATCGTGTTTTAACGCAGCTGCGTATGCAAGACTCGAACTTGAGATCTCTAATTAAACTAGAACAATTTCACAACAGTTGATTTACAAGTTTGACGGTAAGTGTCAACATCTTTGATTACCAAAACTACAATTTACCAAGTTCTTGCTATATTTGTGAACGAGCATGGTCCTACAATACGTGGTTTGAATGCTGTAAAATAAATGAAGATCAGATGTGTATAGTTTAACTCTATTATATTATGATGTTCAAGTCAATATAAATTTTTACGAAATATCGATCAGGATTATATAAAATGTTGCTAAAAATTAATAATTCATAATATATTACTTCTGAGTTGGATATAAAGTAAACCCTAAGTTGAATATAAACCGATTGAGACACCAAATATTTTCAGAATTTTCGTCATTTCGACAACAATAGATCCTGCGCATCATGCGTACACTTCTGCTAGTTAACCAAAAAAAACATAACAAACACAAATTTATAAAGATAAACAAGTCCAATTTCAATCAACATCACTTGTTACCACCTTCCTCAATCTCTCTCTCTCCCTCAAAACATCACTTCAATTCGAACTACTTATATTCCACTACAAATCTTCAATGCTGGTTTCTCTGTATGCACAATAGTATCTTCTTTAAGCGAAGTTTCAGTCTTTACGGGGAAAAAAAAGATTCTTGAGTTGAATTATGGGAAATGAAGATGATGGTAAACCAATGAAGAAGGAGACTAATGAAGCAAGTTTAATTCAAATGGTATAGCTTTATTACATGTTCTGTTTATTGGTTGTGCTTTAGTTTAACTGTTGGTTCTGCTCTGTTGATAGAAATAGAGAACTGTTAGCTGTTTATTGTCATTTTTTAGCAGTGTATATTGGCTATTATTAGATGTGGTGAATTGGGGTTGAGGTTTTTTGAGGTTTTGTGATTAGTTTTGTTCAAAGTTAATGCGTTTATACTCAAAAGATACTATCTTTTCATGTTTTGGTTGTTTAGAAATAAACTTCTGAGAATAAATGGTCAAGCTTTTGAGAATTTAGTTCAAGGTTTTGTTTTTTTTTTGTTGCATATGTTATGTTTTATTGGTCAACCTCGTAGGCTTTTGAATTGGTTCTTATATAGCTTTGTGTAGAATGTCTTTCTCAATGCCATAGATTCATTATAGACGGGTAATTTATGTTTTGACTCTCCAGGACTTGGTTTTACTTGTTTTATTGATCTGTTTTTGTTGATTTTTGACTTGTTTCTTCTGAAACCATGTGATTTGTTACACAATTTTAGATATTCAATGCGAATTTTCTCTTGTTCGTCGTGTTTAGGTTGTTGGTCAAGAGAAATAACCGAGGAATTTCAGGAGGGTCATAATCGAAAGCAGCAGGAACTTGTCATAGATATACCAGCAAGAACGATAGAGGATAGCAGAGATGGCTCGTTGAAAATTCAAGTACTCCCTATCCCCTGCCTCCTTCCAAAGACAGTAATTTTTTCGCCTGTGCTGAGTCCGAGTTTTTCTGTATTCAATGAGTCACCTGGTCCTTCATCAAAAAACAAATCAAGCATAAGAAATCTTCTTCCAAAGTTAAGTTTCAAATTTAGGAGTACCTCTGCAGATATTGAGAAGGCTGCAATTTTGGAATTAGGAGGTTCATTGTCGCCAGCAACAAGGGGGAGGCCTTTTGTTTCCAGGACATTGTCTTTTACTAACCTTTTTACTCCTAGAATGAAGAATTCTTCTTTACCCGTTACTCCTATTTCTCACTCCAATCCTGGGTCGAGACATGGAGGGTATGGACTTAGTCCTCTAGATTGTCCTGTAAGTACTAATCTGTGATTGATTGCATACAATTATATGATAGTATGTGCTTGGATGATTTTTTTTCGCTATCTGGTTATCTGATTGATTCCTAAAGGTTTACGCACCTTGCAGAAAGTGGAAGCTCTACCTCCAATTCACCGTTCACAGTCTGTCCCTGTAATTTGTAAAGACGGAAGTGCAGGTCAAGAGGATTCTGTGCGCTGCATGTTTCGTGTGGTTCCAACTACTCCTCTCGTAGTTGAGGCATCCGTCACCTCAAAGGCATGTCCTGAGGTTGACACTGGTAAATATCATCTAATTGCGTATTCTTTTTGTTCTCAGTTGATATAAAATTCCTATCAAGAGATATCATAGTGCATTAGCTAGTTGAAACCGAGAAATTAGTATAGAATTTTTGTATTTCAGGTGAAATTTACCCTTTTGGAAACTTGAATCAATTTTGAAATTATTGCTCTTTAATTTTTATTCCCACAATTAGTGTTCATTTTGTTAGATAACTAGAGATAACCAAGCTTTACCTTATCTTAGCCTTGTGGTTCAGATGAAAAAAATGCCGAAGATGAACATATTGCCGAAGAAGAAGCTGTATGCAGAATCTGCTTGGTTGAACTGGGGGAAAGTGCTGATACCCTGAAAATGGAATGCAGCTGCAAGGGTGACCTTGCACTTGCACACAAAGAATGTGCTATACAATGGTTTAGCATAAAAGGCAATAAAACATGCGATGTGTGCAAGCAAGATGTCAAAAATCTACCCGTCACTCTTTTACGAGTTCAAAATGTTCCGGCTCGTCGAAATAGAACTTTGAATATAGAGACTCCTCCGTACAGGCGAGTGAAGCCATTTTCGTTTGCTAGAACTTTGAGCTTAGGCAATTTGAAACCTTGAGTAATCTTTTCTTCGAGCCAATTGCATAATAGACTATTTACGAAGTGATTACATAACACCGTTTGAGCCTCTTAACTTGCTCGCATTCCATTCTGCAATTTTTTGTTAGAATGCGGTTTAAAAATTTGAAATTTTCTGTTTTGCAGAGTCTGGCAGGACGTTCCCGTTCTTGTGATTGTAAGCATGCTTGCTTACTTTTGTTTCCTCGAGCAGTTTCTGGTAAATTTTGCGGCTTGTGGATTCCTTTTCTCATCACTCCGTCGATACATCTAATTTTCGCATATGAACAGGTCGTCAAAATGGGATCCGGAGCAGTATCAATTTCTCTCCCTTTCTCCTGTATATTAGGTCTTCTCGCATCCATGACATCCGCCGCAATGGGTAGGTACTAGTCAGTATTGATAATTAACACTAACTTTCTTGGCATCAATTATTTCACCATCTCACCAACTCTTATGGAATTATTTTGCTTAGTGAAGAGAAAGTATGTCTGGATATATGCTGCAGTTCAGTTCGGATTGGTGGTTCTCTCCGCTCACATTTTCTATTCGTTGGTAAATCAGTTCACCTCGTACATTTACTATTCAGTAACTGTCGAGATTTTTGCTTACTAGTCTGTAACAATAGAATGAGTGTTTTCTTCTGTTTCTTTCTACTCGTCCTTCTACGGCTCTTCAGGTTCATATGTCAAGTGTTCTATCCATTCTCTTGGCCACTTTCGCCGGTTTCGGAGTTACGATGGCTGGTAGTTCTTTCATCGCCGAAATGCAAGGATGGAGAAGTCGGCGCAATGCGCGGTTACACGAGCAACAAAACTCGCAGAACGCTCCTCAACCGGCTGCAAGTGCTCAACAAAGTGCACCAAGCCCTAATCAGCAAAGAGCTGAGGTATGAAGTTCAAAAATCATACATGATTTATGTCACGCAAGTGTTAATGTCAACATGAAGAAACAACGCATGTATATATACGCGATTCACTGATACGTAATTCTGTTAGATCGAAAAATAAATAAAGATTAGGTGATGTGATTAGAAAAAAAAATCTCTAGTTTCTTCAAAACTCTTGCTCTTATGTAAATATGTAGATTTTATTATGAGAAATTCCGGTGAAATGGAATCTCAGGTGAAGCGATGTATTGTAAAACTACATAATAACTACTCACTTACAATTTATTTAACCTCTAATTTTTTTTTAATTTCCGTAATTATTCAAAATTTTCTATTAATTCAAGATGGAGAGAGCATTTGAAAAAATCAAACTACTTTTAGACTTTTTTTTTTCCATATTAGAGCTTACTAAATTTCTCAAGAATGCAATGTAAATATATAATTTAATGCAATAATTTGCTTGTATTATAGCATTTTCCTAATATCCATAAACAGCGATAAATTACTATAATGTAAAAATTAATAAATAAAAACATGGAATTATGAGTATTTTACACTTTAGAAATGTGAACCACTAAAATTAAACAATATCTTATATGGTAAATTCATCTCCCTCATCATTGTTACTGTGTTTCATCTTGCATTATTTTTAACTCGTCTATTTCACAGAAATTTCAAGATCTTTTACCAACGAAAAAATCGAGTCTGAATTATTAGGAGCAACACAATTTTTTTTCTCATGTTACAACAATATATTTTTTAAGTAACGATAAAAATAAAAAATTATATAATTTTTTAATTATACACCAATAAAAAACAATTTTACATAAAAATAACACTATTATTACCGTAACAACAGAAATAACATTATCACCTAAAAGTTTCCAACATTTCATGTCTAATTGGTGTAAGAATAAGTTAAGGTAGTTCCCAACTAATTTAATCTGAAATAAAAGTGATTTGATCAGATCTCTCCCTAAATAATTACTTACTAAAACATCAGTTTTTTGTTAATTATATATACTTTGAAGAGCATAAAGGAACTATATATATATATATATATAAAGGTGTCGTTTATGGTCGGTTAAAAAAAATATTAAGCATCCAACTGAATTCATTTTTTATTCATTTCTAAGTTTGTCGTTTTAAAACATTAAAAATATTTCTTAAAAATGACGTCTCATATCTTATACGATTATTCTAAGAGGGGGCGGAGGTGACGGTTGTTGACGAGATGTAGACGAACCATTGAGATCAATGAACTGACGCAAAAAATACAATTCCATCCGTCGTTAGAGCTCCACGAATTGCAGATCGTTCTGTTCTTATTGACGTAGCAACGCATGTTCTAC
>CANYCX012719885.1:0-11155 GCA_948193385.1 Breynia disticha f. nivosa
CCCTTCACTAATTATTTATTTAAATTATTTTGCAAAAAATTTATGTACATTTTCAATATACTTAAGTAAATCCGTTAATTGTCATTATTTTTAGGACGTTACAATATGTACAACTTCATCTACATAATTTCATACAAGATAAAGATGACTACTCACCAATTGAAATTACGAACGATTAAAATTTAGAATTTTACATTGATCTGAAGAGGACAAATCCAGAAGCTAACAAATTCTCACTCATCGTAGAGGTAACTCAGAAAACTCAACGATGGAATTTTGCTGAATCTGAGGATTTACAAATCATCCCCCTAAATGAAGAATCATCACAAGTGGTGGATCTTGTGTGCGCGGTAATAATAAAAATTAAAATTTTCAATCTGATGTGTCAAAACTGCAATTATAGTAACTTTTATTATTCCATTTCAGTAATAAAGCATAAACCATTATATGGAATACATGAACAACATGATGAATTTCACCTCAAATGTTGCTACAGATGTTTTCTTCCACAAAGAAATGAAATATACCGATACTGATAGTGAAGATGACACAATACAGTTTAATGAAGAAATACAAGTCAATGTTGGAGATATCTTACAGTCAAAGTAAAAGTCCTATTCTTTTACTATTTTAATTACATACTAATTAATCATATTACCATATAATTACGTATATTTTAAAACTTTTCTCGTAATCCGCACACATTTCATTATCGTTATTCATCATTAGTTTTTTTACTAATCTTATTAAACATAAATACAATTATATCATATATTCACTTTACACTTATTCCGATATATACTCAGAATATTGATCATATCAGTTAACATATTCATGGATTAAGCTTTATGTTAACTTAATATGTCCGTTATTCTAGAATATACAAAGTTCATACTTTACGTAGAACTGGTATATAACGGATGTAACATGTCTATAACCATATTTATAGATTGCACTCCAATACCACAATTTCAACCTGTTAACAGTTCTCAAGCAACTCCCAATTTATATCTATCAACATATACCTCAAACGTTCATTTCAGTCTCAACAATAAGAAACTCAGATATATACATATATATAACAACAATCTCAACAACAAAATATTTGTAGCAATCTATCAAGCAAACATGTCATATGAACAGGCAAAACATGCATCAACACTCAAACTTCTAGGCCCAGCTCTGATGAGGAGAGAGAAAATAGTTCGGGAGTAGTAGTCGACCCACCTGTTAAGAATATACCTCTATCTCTGCTCTCTACTAGATCCTGAAATAAAAATTGCAGTTGCGTGAGTTGCGGGCACAGTGAATAGTTATAAATTAACCAATCTATCATTTGATCATATAAATCCATTATCAATAATAACAAATAAACGTAACATAATAAACCATATACATTCACAAGTATTCATTCTATAAATAAGATAATGATACTCTTGTAAGTTTGTTTGTTTGTCATGCAATGTAGTCGATTATCTGTACAGTAACATAATAATGTACTGCATAAACCTCTCTACAGAAATGATCATATAAAAAGATCGCCCCCTCTACAGTATAAACCCTTCTACGTATGATAGATCATATATCACCAATCCACACGTCATTATATCAACATTATATCATCACCACATTATCATCATATCATCACCATAACACGTATATCGTATATCGCAACATACAATCGCATAGTGTGAAACGTAGCGTACCTGGTTGCATTTTCGTTTCGTATGTACCTGTTTTCATTTTATCATATGAACATATATTCGTTACCATTTTATACAATTCATATAGTTTAACAATTAATCATTCATTATCACATATTCAATTGCATAATTCATATATAAATTCGTATTTAAAGTGAGTTAGACTACTCACCTGTCAACTGAAATACTCGGACCTCTGCATGCTCCGGTCCTGCCCTAACTGTCTGGTCTGTTGGCCTATAAATACATATATAAATCTTTCTATAAGATCTAATATATCAAAACTCATAATGCATGCCCTAATAATTTTATTACATTTACTTTTCGATCTTACAAACCCTAAACCTAACCCTAGAAATTTTCGAATTCGTTTTATAACAGCATTACTAGATTTCAATCCATTTTAAATCAATTCTATTCATTTCAATAATTAATTCAATAGTAAAACTAATAAAATCTATGAAACTTTACGATAAACTTTAGGTTTTACCTGTTTCAACTATACCGTTAGATCCTCGGCTCGAAATTACGATTGATTTGATAACTCGAATCAATTTCCTTACTAAATATCTAACTCTCTCACTCAATCTCTCTCCCTTTCCTCGGCTCTCTCTCTTTCCCTTTCTCTGGAGCTCTTTGTATATTTCTTGAAGGTTCTGAATGATTTCCCGGATTGAGCCAAACTTATATTTTCTTTGCCAGAAAAAGCGAAGTACGCGTGGTAGGCGTGGAGTACGTGTGGTCGTGTCCACCACGCGTTTTCCTCTCCCCACCACGTGTTCTTGGTTGTTTTGGAGTTTTCTCCTTTTCCTCATTTACTTTACATCACCTTTTTGTCACTCTTTTATCAACCTTTCTTAAACTTGTGGATGAAGAAATGAATTGGGATTTGATCCGAGATTGTTATGTTATGACATGAAATGCTATGGTTGGGTTGAAGGGATAACGAGTAAACAAATTGAAGCATCGTGATATGCTTATTGTGTGTCTTTGGATTGTAAAATAAATATGTTTGTGAAAGTCTTGAATGTAATTTTGTGAAGGGCAAGAAATGCATAATGTTTGAATGATTGATTATTTTGTTTATGTTGGACATTCTTGAAATGAAACATGATTGTGTTATTAATATTGGTATACGAATATGGTTTGTTCGATTTAATATACCCAGAAATTATGCCTTATTGATATGAGATGGATTATGGTTGAATATTAGTTGAATATTCTTGTATACACCTTATGGCTATCTTAGTTGAATATGGATTGATTGAAATTGGTTGATTGAGATTGGTTGATGGCTAGAATCACCAATTGCTTGTGAAGCATAGCATGCTCGGGTTATGAATGCATGATGAATGTATGATTTGGTTGCAGGAAATGTTCATATAACATTCATGCATCGGGGCTCTTAGTGAGCAATATAAATAAAATGATAAGGGCTCTTAGTGAGCATAATGAGGGATTGGTTATGGCATAAAGGGTATATCACACGTCGAGGGTTTGAACCTGAGCCACGACCTCTGAGGATATATCAACAACCTACCTTGGGCCACACATCTCAAGCTAGACCTGGACCTCTGAGGGCAAAGGTGAAGGGTTGGGGGTCACACAGGCCTCTACATAAAAATTGCGAGTAGTATATAACAAATGCTACACCGGGCATAGTATGAAATTGGTCGTTATGCAGACGTGTGCACGAATGTGTCAAACCAAGTAAGAGCGAAATTAAGGCCAAATAAGAGTGCAAATATGGATATCCAATTTTTATAACCACATACTCCCGGTCGATAAGGCTTATTTACAAACATCAATTATATGGCAAAGTAAGGGCGTAAAGTTAGATCCATGTGGGATTCCAAGTGTTCATGCTTGGAAATGCTTCAGAGGACATGCATTTGCACTTATCATATTGTATATGATGTCTTCTTTATGAAATTATGATATGAATATGCTTATGTGATCATGAAATGATTATGCTTGTGTAGTGTGCTTATTATAAGCTGTGTTATATGGACAACGAATTTTGGTGTATGAATAAATTAATTGCTATGATCACATGTGCAAGTAGTTAAATTCTATTCTTGATGAAATGTGTGATTGTTGGATATGTGAAGTGTTTGCAAATGAGATGGGCCACATAAATATGACATGCAAAAATACTTGTTGTGGATTTTATGGATTTTGATTTCTATGTGAAGAGCTATGATGAACGCTATATTATGTGTAGCTTGATCATATGAGAACTTGATTATATATAGGTGATATGGTTGAATTCCAAGTGAAAATATGGCATGAAATTGTTGAATTATATTGCTTAAACCTTGCTTGAATGTTGTGTGTTGATATAGGAATGAATGGAACCAAAAATTTGGCTAAGTATGGTGACAGAACACCGGTCACGAACGTGAATGAACCCAGTCACGATCGTGACTGGCTTGTTGAACATCAATTGCGAGTGTTTTCAATCAGTCACGAACGTGACTGACCTTAGTCACGATTGTGACTGGCTTTCAGCAAGGGTTTTAAGGGTTTTGCAAGGGTTTGTTGACAAGCCACAATCGTGACCCATATCAGTCACGTTTGTGACTGCCTTCCTGACTTCCATATTGATGAAAATGGAGGGAGTCACGTTCGTGATTGAAGCAAGCACGATCGTGACTACCCTGCTATCCAAGAAGAGGATGAACAATTTGAGTGTTCATTGATGTTCATTTGTGTTCATATGTGTTCATGTATGTTCATTTCCTTCCAAGGGTTATGTTCATATATGTTCATGTATGTTCACTGCTTTCTAAGGGTTATGTTCATATATGTTCATGTATGTTCATTGCTTTCCAAGGATTATGTTCATATATGTTCATGTATGTTCATTGCTTTCCAAGGTTTATGTTCATATATGTTCATGTATGTTCATTACTTTCCAAGGGATATGCTCTTGTATGTTCATGTGTGTTCATTTTTTTTGATATGATATATGTATTGATCCCATGTTTAGAATGTATCTTGGTTTATGTAAAACAAATAACTCTTACTCGATTTGATTAAAGAGATGTTCTTTTGCAAGAATTGATTGAAATATATGTGTGATGGTATTAATAGATTCACTGGCACATAAATAAATGAAATGTATACACAAATGAACCTAAAGTTGCAAGAGTATGTATTTAAGGAATACAAGGATATGCTAGTCTGTGAATGAACATAATGTTTTGATGGCCTCTGGCCTAACAATTTGTTTAAATGCATGATTGATGATTAGAAGGATGGAATGTTAAGGTAAATGTGTGAAATGGGATTAAAATATGAATTGCATATAAAGTATGTTTTTGGTCCAACCAGGAAGATGGTCGAAATGCTTGTGTGAGGACATAACACAAGGTTTATTTGCTTGAAATTGTGAAGCTATCTATTTGTGAGAGATTGATAAGTATTGTATAGAATATATATATATATATATATATATATATAAGTGAATGTCAAGTGTGTAGGGAAGTTGTCCATTTCGATAAGTGTTACTTATTGAGTTTCACAACTCACTGCGTTTCATGCTTACCATATTGGCAGGGACTGGAGAGGGACATGACAGAGGTGTGATAGATGTTTTGCTCTTGATAATTGATACCCAAAGAACTAGTGAATCAAGCTGGGCTTTGCACTGAAGTTGAATTGTGAATAGATGTCATACATTATATGGAATATTTTTCTTGCATACATGTATTTTGATCGCGTTATATTTGGAAATGAGGTCTATCTTGCATTCTTTTCTTGTATAACCATTTATTTTGTAAACATTATTTCTTTTGGGAGATCCCACAACTCAAACTTTTATATATGGTTTCTATTTAATTACTGATGAGTGTATGTTTTACAATCGAAGGTGTATAAAATATTTTGTTTTAAACTTATTCATTCTTCAATTGTATTCCGCAAAATTATGATTTCCAAATTCGGGTACCACTGGGAGGAAAGAATATTAATATAAGAAAATAAGTGGTAGTCGAATTTGGGAGTCATAAAATCTCTCCCCTTAAAAAAATTTGTCCTCAAAATTCACTTATGTTCTTTATAACGTTATCTAAAGTTATATACATTATATTTATCCATTCTATCTTATATGTTTCTAAATGCAAATGCACTTACTTATTATAAATAAAATATACCTGTGAAGAATTGTGGATATTCTTTTCTCATTCTATCTTTTGTTTCTCATGTTGCTTCTTCTAGATTATGATGTTTCTAAAGAACTTTAACCATTGAAATTTGTTTGGTTCTTAGTTGTTTTGTTCTACGATCCACAATCTGTACAGGTTCTTCTCTATAGGTTAAGTTTTCTAAAATTTGTACTTCTGACTCTGGTATAACATGGGTAAGATCCGATCTATATAAAACATCCTATACTTACTATGTTTTTAATCATATAATTAACTAAATCACTAATCAATTGAAATACGTATATTCAAAAACTTTTTCTTTTATCCTTTAATACTCTCAATCTTATCTGTTAATAAATATCATTGGTTGATTGAACAGTGAAATGGAAAACTTAATTGAGTAGCACTGGCAAAACAGTGTAATAGCACGGCCTGTATTGCCTACAGTTCATATGAGCACGACTCGTGTTGATCAACACTCTCATGGGCACGATCTCGTGTTGATTCAGTACGATCTGTGTTCATTCAACACATCCAACGTTTCATTTAAACACAGCCCGTGTTGACTTACTGTAACTTGAATCAACCTGTAATTAACTTGTTCATTTCATCTTATAATTGTGCATTTCTCACTACTCAAAAATATTACTACTCACATGAATTTAACATTATCTTTACTCTGTAACTTGTACCATTTCAGCAAGCAACATTAGAACTCAAATATATATATATCTATATATATACATATCAACCAAAAGTCAACCATATATCAGTAATCATCTCAACTCACTAACATTAAACATAACTATACAGATAACATATAAAATGCACATAATATGCAAATGTCTAGTACAACAGCTCCTATCTGGTGTCTAGTGAAGAGAGAGAAAGTGCGGGAGTAGTAACTGACCCACCTTAATAGTCTGGTAAGCTAATCCTGCTCACTATCATGTCTTGAAATCAAAAATTGTCGTTGCATGACTTGCTGGCTCCATGAATAGTCAATAATTTAATAAACAACAATATTCATTTCAATCACATTATCTGAATTCAAGAATTATAATTCTATTATCCTGTTTGCAAATTATCATATATATGTTCTGTAATCATATATTTCAAAAATATTAACTCTATAAGCAAGTAATATAAACAACTATAACTATATCCTGCATAATCTCCCTTCCGTCTCCCTTCCTTCTCCAATGATCGATCAAGTAATAATCACCAATCTCATCACCTCACTAATACCATATCATATAACATATCATCACCAATCATATCATATCAATCACCTGACCAATACCATATCGTATAATATATCATCACCTGTCATATCGTATCTAATCACCTCACTAATACCAAATTATATACCTATATAACTATAAAATATATCACCTTATCACATGTTTATAATTCAATCAGATACCTATATAACTATAACATATCATAACTTACCTGTTTGCATTTCCTTTTCGTATGCACCGGTTTCGTTTCAATCCTATATACAATTTCCTATCACATATGTCATCATATTGTATCAATCTCATTCATATGCACATATCATCATTTCCTTTCATATTCATATTGATAAATTCGCAACCATTCGCAATTCTGTCATATTCACATTGTATAGTAAATTCTAATCATATTTTAATTTAACCAAATAATGAGTTAGACTACTCACGTGTCAACTGAAATACTCAGACCAGCGGGTACTCGTGTCCTATCCGGCTCTCCTACTCTGTCGTCCTATAATAACATATACAAATCTTTCTATAAAATTCAATTCACAATATATATACATATGCATGCTCCTATTCAATCCTATTAACCCCATATAACATTAATTGATAACTATTCTTACTTAAAACTAACTTTTCTCAAAGTCGTATATATGGAAACTTTGTAAAAACTTGCTATTAGCTTCAAATTTTTTGCATTCTAACTATACCAGATAATTCTCTACTTGATTCTACGATCAATTCGATATATAAAACTTGAATTCTGGATCCTTTTCTCTTTTTCTCTCTTCCCCAAGCCTCTCTCGCTTTCCTTTGAGTTTCTCTGATGTTCTATGGTTGTTTTAAGCTCGAATGAAGTGTATATATACTCAAAATACACAACACGACCATGCCATGACCAGCACACCCGTGCCATTTTCATTTTACATGTTTGGCTCAGTTTTTTTAGCATTTCGGGACGCTCAGCATGTCGGCACGGCCCATGCCAACCTTGGCACGACCATGCCCATCATGTTGAGCACATTTGTGCTCATTTTTTAGCATGATCGTGTTGTTTTCCAGCCAGCACACCCTCAGCACGACCCCATTCTATCAGCACGCCCTAGGGTGTGTTCTGTCGTTTCCTTGTGATTTAATGTCCAAACTTCGTTTTGTCGAATCCTCGACTCATATAACTCTTAACTTATTCATATCTTAGTTTACTTGATAATAAGGTTTTAAGATGGGAATGCAATATTATATCTCCTGAGCACACTCACATGAAAGACATTGTGAATGTATGCTAACTCTGTAGGCAAAGCAAGTCTGTAGGCTTTAGGACCAATCTGCTCTATAATCTTATATGGTTCAACGTATCTGGGACTCAATTTTCCTTTATTTCCAAATCTCATCACTCCTTTCAAAGGCAAAACTTTCAAAAACACCTTTTCTCCAACTTCATATTCCATTTCTCTCCTATACTAATTGTAATAACTCTTCTACCTATCTTGTGTATCTTTTAGTTTACTTTTGATTAGCTCAACCTTTTCAACTGTTTCTTGATCAAGTTCAGGCCCTTCAAATATTTCCACCCCTTCCCTGTCACAGTAAATTGGACTCCTACACTTTCGTCCATATAGAGCTTCATATGCGACATACCAATGCTACAATGATACTGATTGTTGTAAGCAAATTCCATCAATGGTATGTACCAATCCCCTTAAACTCCAGAACACAAGATCTCAACATCTCCTCTAGAGTCTGTATAGTCCTCTTCATCTGTCCATCACCCTTTTGTCACTCTTCTATCAACTTTTCTTAAACTTGTTTCTAATCATTTGTTTTCTTCATTTTATCGACTAATTCCATATTTTTATTCATTATTTTACTTATGACATTAATTATATGATTTTGGGACGAGGATGTTACACAAAGAGGAAAACACAGACAGTCATATTAAATTTTGCATTGATCCACAAGTTTAAGTTCAAAGTTGTCAGATCTGCACCTACAAGATATATTGTGGCATATACTGATAAATCATGTCATTAGATGGTAAGCGCATCATTGATTGGTGGGATAAGCATGTTCAAAATTAGACAGTTCAACAATGATCACACTTGTTCACATGAAGAAAGTTTTAAACCATGCAAGCATGCAACAGCACTATTCATTGCAAATGTCATGAAACGTCGCTTTGAAAGCTCCAACTCCCAAATTGCACCTTCTAATATACAAGACGAGGTCAAATGGAAGTATGGATTGGACATTGATTATCATAAGTCTTGGAGGGCAAAAGAAAAAAATTGTTGAGCAAGTTCTGGGAAATCACCAATTTCTTATGATGAACTGCCCTCCTATTTGAATGCACTGTGCAAATAAAATCCTGGGACATATATGAATTTAAAGACTCTAGATGACATTTACGTACACGTATGTTCACATTCAATTTCTAATTCTAATGTTCACATAGTCAGGATCGTAACAACAGAACAGATTTTAATAACATTCTTAGGTTCACATAAGTTCACATAATTAAGTTCATAGGAAAAAAAATACAAATTGAAATCACTTTAAAAGTTCACATACATTCATATAATAAATCTTATGGCACATTCATCTTCTTTGTGTATATTTTCAAAATAGTTCATTCACATATAGTGTCAAAATTAATTATCTTTTTTTCCTAGTAGATTGTTCATATATGTTTATATGGTTTTGTCAGCATCAAGAGAAGGTTTTAAACATTAAAGGCCACAAATAGTTGTTGATGGAGCTTTTCTAAGCATGTCATACGGTAGAATGCTGATAACAGCTTGTGCTTATAATGCTGTAGGAGGAATACTACCATTGGCTTTTGCAATTGTTGATTCTTAAAACAATGAATCATACCATTGGTTTTTTGAAAATATGATAGAGGCATGTATTCAGAGAAGGATTATGCTTTATATCAGACAGACACAACAGTATTGCATATGGAATAAATGCAGTTTTCCCATAAGTAGGACATTACTATTGCATATATCATCTTGAAGCAAACCTGAAGAAAATGGTGCGTAGAAATCACAATCAACTGCATTATGTCTTATTTAAAGCAATTGAAGCATACACAATTGATGAATTCAATATGCACATATAAGAACTGAGTAAAATAGGACAAGGCGTGGCACAGTTCCTCATGGAAGATGTTACTGTTGACAAATGGTCTGCTTTACATGTAGAACACAATAGAAGACAAGCAATGACATCAAATATTGTTGAATCTCTCAAGGCAATAAACAAGAAAATACAAAGATTGTCAGTAACGACAATGATGGAGCAATTAAGATCTCTGTGTCAGTAATGGTGTGTGAAATTTCACACAGAGAGCACATACACAGTTACTCTGTTAACCACAAAATACCATAAGATCATTTTCTAAAAGATTGTCAAATCAACTAGTTTCAAAGTCAATATTTTAGTGGCATACATAAATATTGACATAAGTTAACACACAAAAAAAGCCATACAAAATATTGACATTTTTTTTGCCAAAATACAAGTGATACCTTCTTTGGAACACATGTACAAAGTCATGGACACAGAAAGAGGATAAAGCTTCGTCGTCAGTTTGGTAAGACACATATGTTCATGCCAAAAATTTCAGGTAGATGAATTACCATGCCGCCATGCCATTGCAATCATTACAGAGAAACAACTGGACATTCGACATTTTAGCTCATCTTTTTATCACAATGAAACACTGAAGAAAACATACAGTCATGTCATTGTGCCTGTATCAACTTCTGACCTAGTCGCTTTACAAAAAGAACCATGTGAAGATAAAGTAAAACCACCAGCCAGAAAGCCAAAAGCTGGAAAACCAAGGATAATAAGATTCAAATCAAGATGGGAGAGAATTAAGCCAAACAGATCCAGCAATTGCAAACAACTAGATCACAAAAAGGACATGCAAAAATTTGCCAACATTAGACTTTTAAATAATAGTTAACTTTGAAACTATGTTACATGTAGTAAAAAGTTCAAAGAAGTTCACATTATATATTTTAATACTTGTTTACTTTGAAACTATGTTTGCAATTGC
>CANYCX012720016.1:0-14203 GCA_948193385.1 Breynia disticha f. nivosa
AGAAAATATGGTAAGGAAGCATATTTTTGACTTTAAGGTTATTGATTTAATGTGTGGGAAACTTTGAATTGAAAAAGCTAAGGACAAAGTATCATGAGTAGGTAAAGTGAGTCTTTAAATCAGAAATTATGGCATGTATTAAGGCACTTGACCTTAAAATCAGGAAATGACTTTTGATTATTCAAAATATATAAAGTACAGGTGTGTAAGTTGACTGACAGGTGATACCAGTCGACTAACAACTATTCGAGTCGACTGGGAGTCGAGTCTGGAAGTCTGGAAAGCAGGTGAAGGCTAAACCACTCGACTGGTTTTTGAACCAGTCGACTAGTATGGATATTTTACTTGAGTAAGTTTTAAACCAGTCGATTGGGGTTGGATTTTTACTTGAGTAGAGGAAAAACCAGTCGACTAGTGCAGTTGACAGTGCACAGAAAAAGATATTCTAAAGCAGGGAAAAGCTATCTTTGTGGATGTACAACGGGCAAAAACATTTGAAGAGATATATATTGAAGGAAAAACAGAAGAGAGTATACACACAAGCTTCTAAAAAGAATTGGTTACCATCTCTCAAAGTTATTGTGATTATACTCTCAATTTGTGCTTGTACAATTTATTGAAAGTTAGTTTACCGAAGAGTATGCATCTTTGTTGTTTTGAGAAGACTCAAAACTGAGATTGTTTGTAAGGTTTCTTGAGCCAAAATTCAAGAGAAATTAGAAAGTATAGTGAAGAGTTGAAATCCTAAGTGAGAACTTAGGTAGTGGAGTAGGAATTTCAAACCGAACCACTCTAAACCGCTTGTGCACTTTCTTCTTTATTCTTGTTGATTTACATTCTGCAAAAATTATGATAAATCTGTTATTTATTCAACCTCTATTCAATCCCCCTCTTTTTAGAGGTAGCTGGGACTCTACAACTTGTGTGTTATATGTCCTTTTTGATGAAAAAGTGAATATGCATATGCACATTTTGAGTGTTTTTATTTTTTTATGGTGATGAACTCGTAAAAGTTGTTAAGGATGTATGTGATGTTGACGCCACGAGATGGCTGTGTGAAAGGGATGTGCATATTCATGATAATATGAGAACATTAAATGTATGATGTGGAACCATTGAGTGCATATGGTATGATTGGAAATTTTGTATGGCTTGAGAATGCATGACTTGCATTCATTTATGAGGAATTGTGGATGGATTTGGAATGCATGATTTGCATTCATTCACGACATTGTGAACATTTGCATGAGCAAATTTGTATGTTCATGCCTTGAGATAAAAAGGGGTTTTTGCCCAAGTTGAGAAAAAAAATAAGGGCCTCGCGGTCAATGAGCGAGATAACAAGGGCCTCGTTGCCAATGCACACAAAACATGGACCTCGTGGCCAATGTTCGAGATGTAAAACAAGGGCCTCATGGCCAATGCGTATAAAACAAAGGCCTCGTGGCTAATGCAAAATGATAGTGGTTTCTCTTGATTTGAAATAGCAGAGATCGAGTGAAGTCTCTCTCTTACTATGTTTGAGATAGCAAAGATTGAGTGAAGTCTCTCTCTCTGACTGCGTGTAAGGCTCTGGAGCACATCATTTGTGTGAGAATGCATTAGCACTACATATGCATTCATTCATTACAACATGACATGTTGTCAATTGTATGGAAATAAATGTGTGATGGTGATGATATGAATTCAATTTGTGATTGAGTAAATATGTTTTGATTTAGTTATGTGGAATGTGTTCAACCTTATATGATTATGCCTCGTTGTGGTTTGAGATCCGATGACTTATGTTTGGATGATTGAGCTCTTGCATGAGTTCTATAGTATGTGCTTGATTATTGTATGGTTTATGAAGAGTGGTGATATGTTGGTGATTTGATGCTAATAATGATGTTCATTGTATGTGCCTATGAATGGTGAAAAGTTGTATGTCTGTGTATTGAATTGATAAGATTGATGGCAATGTGAGGTGTATGATCGTAAAAGAAAGTGATATATGATATAAAGGTTTAATGTAAAATGCTATGGTTTGATTGTGATGTAATTAGTTGAATATGATCATGAACTAAATGGTTGATGTATGTAAATAAATGGCGTTGATATTTGGAGTATGGTGTATATAAGTGGGCATAAGTAGTATGATGGGTTATGGTTATAAGTAAGAACTAATGGAAGGATAAATAATGTGCATGTTAATGTGTGATTGGGGTGATTTGATCTTGATAAAGTTTATGAATCATATGTTTAATGGCCAATTGATGTGATTTAGTGTATGAGATGGATGAATGAGTGCTTAAAGGAATGGTTTGATATGCTAAGTGTTGTGAAAGATGTGTAGGTAAGATATATAACTCAGATGTTAGGCAGAATGGATCTGATCTTCATTAATGTACGTTATTGATCAGGGTGAGACATACGTTATTCTTGACCTGAACTTATGGTTTTGCTTGTTGATGAATAACGTACATTACGGCTTGTTAGACATACAGTATTCTATTCTAGAAACCTAGTTTGAGCCTAAATAATGGTCTAATGATTATCTAAAGTGAGAGAATGACATAGGATGAAATCCTAAGGCATCGAACACATAATAACTTGTTTGTGGCATGGCTATGGTGACCCATTAGGGAGGTTAGGCCATGGAGGCCGAAGACTCTCGCATAATAACACTGAGGGGTCTCTTACTGAGCTTTTTAAATACTCACCTGTGTTTTGCTGAATGTGTGCAGAGTGATAGGTGCCAAGGACGAGACGACTTTTTGACAGGGCTAGCGGCACGATACTTCTTGAAGGTCGAGCTCCTTGGGTTTTTAATTGTGCTGTTTTACGTGCATGTACAACTTTAATATTTGTGAGAATTTCAAACATGGCATGTAAACATTTTCCCTTGCTTCCACATTCTAAAACATATGTGTGATATTCCACTATGGTCTGCATTTTATGTTTTGTAAAACTATGTTCCATTTTCTCTTTTGCATATATTAATTTTTTTAAGAAAAATTAGAGTGTGAATTTCAAGGTTTATGGAAAAACGAGTTTTTGGATTTTGGCGTCACAAATTATGGTCTCGATTTGATAATTATTGGGTGATATAGAATTTTCTGAAAATATTATGTGTTAATTTTTAAATTCTATTGCAAAGTTCATTGTGTGTGCATATGTGTCTTTGTGGACGTAATAACTTATTGTGTAATAAGTTGACAATACCATTTGTTGGGTATTGGCAAGACTTAATATGAAATAAGTCAAAAATACCATTTGTTGGGTATTAGAATTTTAGTTCTATGTTCATTATTAATGTTTAATCAGTTTAAATGTTATTGGATGTGTAAATTTTTTAGTACAATTTATTAGAAATGTCGCTTTTTAGATAAATAAAATTTTTCGTAATTTTAGTTTATCACATAATGAACATATGTTGGCTAAGTTATAGTAACTTGGAAAGCAGAAGTAAAATGGAATTTACTATTAATCGTTAAATTTTGGTCTAGTGAATGTATTAGTCCAAATAAAATCGTGGTTTTACCACATTGTCTGTAGAGCCCATTTTATGTGTACCAAACACTAGATTAAGATTTGATGAACAAATAGTAAATTAAGTATAATGCTAAAAAAATTTATTTCGAAAGCAATATATTATATAGTATTATTGATTTATTTGTGTAATAATTATTTAGTATTTACTACTCCTAAAGTCGATTAATGTTGGGATAAACGTAATCGCGTGTTAGGCTTAAGTAGTATTAATTACATAGGTTGAAAAATAGTTTTTCAACACATGATTAGAAACGACGAGCTTTTAACACCTTCATTTTGAGAGACAAAATTTAAGGAAAGTATTATATGCTCAACATAATTTTGGACTTATGCGAAGTGGAATTAAAGGATTCCATTGTGTACATCATTATACTTTGTATAATAAATTATGAATGAGTGAGGTTACTAAGAATGACAGTAGTGTCAAATTTAATGGATCGATGGATCAAGGTCTACGACTTCAACATTTGATACTTAAACACAAGTGTTGTGAAAAGCTTAGAAGCTTATATGATTCACGAATTAGTAATATTAGTTAGTCGACAACTAATGCGTATAAATGCACCATAAGATGTTATCTATTCCTTAAAAGGGGGTTTATGTAAGTGGGAGACAAATGGAGCAACAACATAAGCTTAATAAATATACGGGATTATTTGTCGAGGAAGTTCTTAGAAAGAAAGTTGAGAAATTTCTTAAATTAAAGACAAGTGGTAAGGAATAAGCTTAAGAATTGGAATTCTTAAGGATTAAAATATTTGGTAGACTAAAGTGTGGTTTTAAACATGAAATTAAGATGTTTTTAGCAAAATATCTTGATTACTCAAACTACCGTACTTTGGAGCTGTCGCGCCCAAAATTTTAAAGTCATTTTTCGAAATAATTATAAATAAGGAAAATAGGCCACCATTTTTTTCTTTTAAAATAGTTTACCACACCCCTTGTAAATAAAAATATGAAAAAACATGCATTATTTTTAAAACTCGGCAAATAATAATGTATATACAAAATCATCGTTATATGCAGAACCTATGGATATGGTTTAAAACAATGCATGGAATCAACTATCTATACTACATGTTTATAAATGTACAAAATGCAAAAGTATAAGTCCAAAAGACTAGGAGCCACGACCTCGACACTGTATCAAACTGCTAGCCGATCACTAAAAATCAAGAGTCCTACAGTAACTGTCACCTATCTGCACATCACCATAATCAACAAACATGTGAGTAATTTTAATTACTCAGTAAGTGTGTTTAATACACTTACCAAAGTAGCTAATGCATAAGTACTTCGTTCATTTTTAATTTTTACGTACAATATGCTATAGGGTAAACATCTCTATTTAGCCTCTATCAAATGTCTATTCATTAAATTCAATCGCTTCACACCAGAAATCTTTGCAGGAAGCATGGGCCATGCTGGTGGCACACCCCTCGTGCTCATCTAGAACATGAACAAATTTTTTGGCACAAGTCATGCAAAAAAATTGACATCGTGGGCTCAGCACGCCGTCCGTGCTGCTTGACACGATGGGCGTGCTTACCCTCTGGATTTTTCAAAACCTTCTACAATTTGCATTCCTTTTATACCATCCTTCACAATTAATATAACGCACATTCAGGGTATTCATTTCCAAGTATTTCCCAGGCAAAACACCACACAATTTACCAAACCTATCTCATTTTTTTTGGCATGAGCACATCATCAAGATTAATCATCTATTAACTCAAGAACAATAATGATAATTTAAATCTACCATTTCCACTTAATCTCAACCTCAATCTCAATACCAAGTGCATATTTATGCATAATTAATTCCAATTTTTCATTATCAAATGCAACTCATGCATTTTATTACTTTCATCATCTTAAGAATATACACATAGTTTAAAATATCTGATTCTAATTACCATATTAATCACGTATAATTTAAAACTTTTTCCTCTAATTTGTATACGAGTTGCTATGGATACAAATCATTCAAATTTTTTGTACTTTGAGTAACTTCATAGCAATATATGAGATATCTCATTTATCGTTATTCCGTTAAAGATTCAGAATATCGATCGTATTAGTTAACACATTCATGGATTAAGCTTTGTGATACGCTAATACGCCCTTTATTCTTTATTAAGCAAGTTCATACTTTACGTAGAGCTGCTATATAACGACTATAATCTGAATATCCCATAACCTATTGCATTCCTCCTGTAAATCAGTTTTAAGTAACATATAGAATGCTCACACACATTCTCATATCAATCAACATGTAACTCAAACATCAGATCTATCAACAGATCTCTCTCAACAAAGCAACCTCAGATATATATATATAACTATATCAACAGAATAGACTATAAGTTATATCAGACTCATCCTCTGTCAATCCCAAACATAATATACAAACCAATATAACAACATCTCATCATATGCAAAATATATGCAACAGATCCTAATGGCATCAGTAGAAGAGAGAGAAGTAGATCGGGTAGCAGCTATCCAACCTGTAGAAAAGGAAAACTCTAACACTGCTAGTATAAACGTCTACCCCTACTAATACCTGTACCTGAAACAAACATCGCAATTGCGTGAGTTGCGGGTTCGGTGAGTAATCTTTAATTCATTTTATAATACCAAGTAAACATTCATATATACGAACTAATCTTTTGAATCAGTTTCATTTCATAGAATACAAATTTAGCATATGAACAGATCCTATTTCATATGTATGTATTTTTTTCATCCTTTTCAATTTTCCTTTGCATTTCCTTTTTCATTCATATCATTGTCTGTTGAATAATTCTTTTTAACTCATTGACTTCAATTCGTATACATTTGAATTGAACGTTCTCTTTCATAATAAATCCTAACTTTTGTCTCCATATTAGTTTTGAAAACATTTTTCCACCTCTTTTTCATGTGGACCTAACTTTCGTCGTCCTACTTCCCTCTCCAAATGATCGATCATTTACCACCTTTCCAGCACCTTTCCATATCACATATCATATGAAAAACATAAACATGTTCACGTACCTTTTTTGTATGCCTTTTTCATTTTGCTAACCTGTTTCATTTGAATCGTTTCTATGATTCCCTTTTCACTTTGTAGATCACATATCGTAATCATATAATTACACACATATATCATCATGTCGTTTCACTTTCATTTTTGTTTCATTTTCATTTTCGTATAGTTACTTAGAAATCATATTCGTATTTCATTCGTAATCATACATATATAATCAATTCATATACGCAATATCATTCGTAATTCATTCGACCATAATTAGATAACCATTCATTTAAATATAGCCAAATAGTGAGATATACTCACATGTCAGCTGAAATACTCAGACTGATGTGAACTCATGTCCCGTCTGACTCAGCTACGCTGCCGTCCGATAACATATATCAATCATTTAATAACATGCAATCAATGATATATCTGTACTTTCCATTATAACCATCAATTTAATGTATGCCCTATCAATTTATTTTACTTTTCTTCTTAATTTTATAAACCCTAGCCAGAACCCTAACCCTTTTTCCTATCGTTACTCAAATAAAAAATAACTTAATATAACATATTTCTAACTTAATTTCAAAATCAATTCTATCAATAATCACTAATTCTAGCAAGAATCAACTCGAAACAATTATAGCAAAACTCGTAAAAACTAACGAAAACTCCAAGTTTTACCTATTTGGCTTATATCACTGGGTTTTTGGCTCGAAACTACAATTGATTTGATATCTCAAATCAATTTCTTAGTTGAATCCTTCACTTCCTCACCCTCTCTCTCACTTACTCGTCTCTCTCTCTCTCTCTCTCTGGAGCTTTCTCTGGAAGTTTAAGTGATTTTGAGGGTTCTGAACAAATCGAGGAGCATCTGAACTTATAGGGATTTGCTGAAATCTGTTGGTGGGCATGGAACTACGTGTGGTCGTGCCCACCATGCATTTTTGGGCCTCCATCACGTGTTCTTGCTTTTTTCAGAGGTTCATCCTTTCTTTTGGTTATTTAACATCAACCTTTTATCACCCGTTCATATCTTTGTTTCTAATTATTTATTTTCATCATTTTTATTGTAAAACTCTTTAATTTTATTAAACATATTATTTAGAATTTTAATTAAGTGATTTGGGACAAGGATGTTACATAGTTCCTTATCAAAAACATAAGTCAATATAGTTCATTATTCAAATTGCTTGCCATATAATCCACAACCTACATGCTTAAGTAAACATAAGCATTCCTAAGAGCATGGTCTCGTAAGCACATCACTTATAATATCAATATCAATAACATTTACAACAATAATATGAACATTTTGGCATCTCACTTTCCATGGAATTAACCAAAACATATGAATGCATCTATGAATGCATTGTGAGATGATAATACGAAGCTAATGTAATCACATACGATATGCCCTGGGGTATTTGTTTCTTTTCTTTTTCTTTTTCCCTCGATCCCAAACCAGCATCAAACCCAGTTCGGCATCGAGCCCACCTTATAATATCATCGGTCCCAGACAAATATTGAGATCTCTCTCGGAATCATCATAAGTCCGAGACCAGCATCGAGCTCTCGTTCGAAATCTCACGGCCACATGTCAGACCATGCTTATTCAACACATGAATGAATTAAATGCATTTATTTTGGCCAACACATCTCAAATCAAATGCATAATAATGCATACTCATGCATATCATAATCAATGGCAACACATTGTCATCATAGTATGAATTCTCACATATCTCATTATGCAATATTTACAAACCTTTCATAAGTCATAGTTCATGAACACATAGTATAAAGAATCATCCAAGCTTAATCCATAAAAGCAAAGGCATAATCATGCCATCATAACACTACATAATTCAATCAAAGCTTCACAATTCCATGCTCTTCAATAAGCATGAACATATCTTATACTCGCATTTTGCATCATAAGGAAGCTTAGCTTACACAAATCATATCATTACTCAAAGGCAAGAACATATCAATACCATACACCATAACATCAAAGCTCCAAATACATATAACATAAGATTATACCATAAAGGCATAATTTGTGGAACTCAATTTTTAAAAGCCCTTTTTATCAAATAATCAAGATATTTAAAGATATGTCTAAACTAATCAAATCAAAACTGAGGAGAGAGAAATTATATACATGCTTTTATTTAAACCTCAGCCTTACTTTGCACAAAATAATATACAAAAGTGGAAGCTAGTAAAATGGTTTGAAAATCAACTCCAAACTAAAACATGTGTGTATATACATATATGTACAAAACATGTACAAAGACAAAATATCAAAATACAAAAACTCTGGAGCCAAACCTCGAACATATATCATTGGAAACCTCTGATCATAGTGTACTCCGATCCAGTAGTACAGCTACCTATTATCTGCAAAACATTGAAACAACCATACAGGGGTGATTATATTCAAATACTCAGTAAGTGACAATCAATTTTCTGTTTAAATGAAGTGCATGGGAATTTCTAGTCAGCACGGCTCATGCTTGATGAACACGAGGTTGTGCTCATCCCATCACTCCCAGTTGGCACGGGTCATGCCATGTTGAGCATGAAGTCATGCTTGTCATAACTTTCCAGATCTTTCATAAGCACGAGGGGTGCTGAATAAATTGGTCTAAGCACGAGGATATGGTGGTCAGCACAATGGGCGTACTGAGCCTCTGTTTTGTGTATTATGTTTTGGGTCAGTTCTCATATCACAGCAAACAAGTTCTTTCATTAATCATGCATATACAACATATACCATTTACCATAACTACAGTGTTTGCATACAAAAACATTTAGAATACACATTTGTTTTCTTAATAGCCAAATAAACCAATCAACACATAATAAAGCATATGTATATATCATAAGGACATATCTCTTTTCATATTAAATCAGCATTCATAAATCACATATCAATCAACACTATTGTTAATTATGAATGCCACATCAAATGCACATGAATGTCAATGCAATTCACATTCGATATGCCCTGGGGTATTGCTCTCTTTCTTTTCCCTTTTCTTTTCTTTTTGTTTTTCTTTTTCCTTGATCCCAGACTAACATTGGAGTCCACCCAAAATAATCATCAGTCCTAGACCGGTATTGAACCTAGTTCAGCATCGAGCCAAGCTAGGAATCATCCTCAAACTCAGCCTAGGATATCAGCCAAGTGTCAGACAATGAATGCAACACATAAAGAATCAAATGCATTCATATGGCCATCTCAGCACAAATCTTATGTATGCTCATTAGCCAATCACATGCTTTCCATGATATCAACCATAAGTCAACATAAATCATAATAGCAACAAAGGCACTAACCAAATAATCATTCAAATCATAATTTCATATGAACACTCACATATGAATATCAAACGCAAGAATACACTCATGTCACCTCAATCTAATATCTCAATCATGCTCATAATAAATCAACTCAAGCAACAGTTGTTCAAAAGAACATACACATATGGGCATTAAAACTAATCACATGTAAATTAAGCTTTTATAGCTTTTACTGTTTTCAATTCAAGTTGCTTAAATCTTTTAAACACTAAAGATAGCCATAGTAAGTGTAAGAACACTTACCTCAACAATCATACAAAGTTGGTGTAGGGTTCAACTTCAATCCAAAGCACGTATAGATCCTCCTATACGAATTTTAAACACATAAAGGTTGTTATTAACTTGTTTCCTTATGGATTTATCAGTATAAACGTTTAATGCAGCCTTGCCAATTCGCTTTACACTTCTCAGTAACTTTCCACACTAACCAATTCTCCTAACATCATTCAAACCACGGTTTCAATGGTCTAATTCATCCACATGAATTCCTTAAATCAACTTTAACTCATTAACAAAAATTTCCAACTTTAATCAGTTCCATTTCAATTCATCTGAAAATCTTAGCAAGCCAAAACTCATATATATAGACAAAAGTAAGATTATAAGCTTACCTTGATATGATTTCCACTGATTTAAGCAAAAACTAACGTTTCTTCTTGCCAAAACACCTTCTCAGTCACTTTTAGGTTTCTAGCTGCTTGCTATCTCAAGTTTTACTCTGTTTCAAATCAAACAGAATACGCAGTTGGTATGTCCATAAAATCCCAGTCGGCACGGTCTTGGGCACGGGTCGTGCTACAAGTCGTATTGTGCAACTCAGCACGAGTTTCTGTTTAGTCGTGCACGATTTCAATTTGAAATAAATTCAGCATAGGTTCATGCCAATTTCTAGAAATGAGCACGGTGTCATGCTGCTCAACTAGCATGAGCACAAGATCGTGCTCTGCCCTTTGTTGACTGTTGTTTTTAAAAAAAATTTTCTATTCTTGTCCGATTAGATTCTGTTTAATTTACTTTCTCTATAGATTAATTCTAATAAATTTTATGGCATTACAACTCTCCCTCACTTACTCCCCCACTTAGAAAATTTCATCCCTGAAATTTAAATAGGAGCAAATCGCAAGAGATTCTAAGTAGGGCACACTTATGCACATAACCCAACTTGTAATCTTAATTTTGCAGCAAAAAAGCAGCAATAATAGTAACTATAGACCTGTAATATGTCCACAATAGCAAATAAACATTAAGGTCGTGATCAGAACATACCTCAAAGCTTTGACTCTACATCTGAAAACAAATACGAATACTGTTACCTCATATAAGATTCAACCTCTTAGGTAGCTTCTTTTGGCAAATGAAAACTCCATTTCACCAGTACAATCAGGATCTCGCAGTTTTATAATTGTCTCAACTGTCGGTCCAAAATATGGACAGGCTCCTCCTCGCAAGATAACTCCTCTTATATCTCCAAATTTGGAGCTCTCAAAAGATGATCAGGATCTAATCGGTACCGCCTCAATATAGAAACATGAAAAACATCATGTAATCGAAACAACTTGTCTGGTAACCTCAATCTGTAAGCCACTGGTCCCACTCTCTCAATAATCTCATACGGTCCGATATACCTAGGATTCAACTTTATGCGTCGCCTGAATCAAATAACACTTCTCCAAGGTGAAACTTGTAAGAAAACTTTATCACCTACCGCATATTTTATCTTCCGATGATGCCGGTCGTAATTACTCTTCTAACAATCCTGAGCCGCTTGCATACATCTTTTCATAATGTTCACTTTCTCAAGAGTTTACTGTACCAACTCTAGTCCCTCTATCTAACGTAAACCCTCAACATCCCAGGAGGCCGAACTCCTGCACTGTCTCCCGTGTAAGGCCTCTTAAAGTACCATTCCGATACTAGAATGATAACTATTATTGTATGCAAACTCAACAACATACATTCCAGCTAGCCTATCCAACATATCATCCTATTGGAGCTAAGATATGAGCCAATTTTGTCAGTTGATCAACTGTCACCCAAATAGCATCGTGACCTCGAAACTTCCCCGGTAAGCCTATAATAAAATCTGTGGAGGTGTTCTCTCATTTCCACTCTAGAATCTTTAACGGTCATAACTTTTTTGGCTGGAGCTTGATGTTTTCCCTTGATCTAATTACAAGGTAGACATCTAGCAACAAAATCTACTTTCTCACTTTTCATATGTACCCACTAGTATATCTCTCGAATATCTCGGTACATGTTCCTACTGCCCAGATGAACTGAATAAGGTGAGAAATGTGCCTCAACCATAAACTCATTCTTCAACTCAGTAATGTCTGGAACACATAGCCGCTCTCTATAGTACAACACACCATCCTCATCAAGTCGGTGCAGTGTAGTCACTTTTTCCTTTTTGGCTTTCTTCTTTATTTGCATCATATGATCATCTTCTTTCTGACGCGCTGCTATCACCTCTCTCATCTAAGGTTCAACTCAAATATTTACCAACATCTGATCCTAAATCAAATCCAACTACAATCATAACTCTCGTAAATGAAATAATGACTCTGCTCTATAAGTTACTAAATCATCGTCCTCTTTTTAGTTTCTGCTCAATGCATCAATAACCCCATCCGCCTTTCCAAGATGATACTTAATAGTGTAGTCGTAATCCTTAAGTAGCTCTATCCAATGTTTCTGTCTAAGGTTTAGATCTCACTGGGTCGTAATATACTTGAGACTCTTGTGATATGTGAAGATCTAGAATGTCTAGCCGTACAAATAATGTAGCCAAACCTTAAGAGCATGAATGATCACAGCTAAATCCAAATTATGAGTAGGATAATTAACCTTGTATGGTCTCAACTGTCGTGAGATATAAGCAATAACTCTGCCATGCTGCATCAATACTCAACTTATCTAGCTCCTAACGCATCTATATAAACCACAACTCCACCTTCCTGACTAGGTAACATAAGTACTGTAGCTTCAACAAATCTCTTCTTCATTTCTTGGAAACTTTCCTCATATTTCTCATTCCAAACAAAAGGAACATTCTTTCTTAATAAAGCTGTCATTGTTCTAGCTATCCTCAAAAAATCCTTAATGAATATCTGAGAATAACCTGCTAAACCCAAAAAACTACATACTGTTAGTGTAAGCCCTAGCCCAATACATTGTTCATAACTTTTATTATTGAGTAATAAAATTATTAAGCATTATTTTATCATATCAATTATTGACCTGTGGTATGTGGTTGATAAAATATCCAAGAATGTTAATTAAGCACTTGAGGTATCAAGGTTGAGGACCTTGATAGTAGAACCTGGAAGATATGAGATTAACATTCTAAATATCCCTAGTCGCTTGTTTCTATGGGAATAGAAATGAATTAAGAGTAGTATGTACTTTGTAGATGATCATGTTCTATGGGTCATAGATATTTGGTATATCTAGCAAAGTGCATAGGTATAATGTAGAGCATTATACTTGGAGAGCGATCACCATTTGCAATGTCAAATGATATCGTTAGTGTAACACCACGGGATTTATACGATGAAAAATAGGAGAAAAAGTCGAAAAACGGCCGAAATTTGGCCGAAAACGGCCTAGGAACGGCCATACAAGCCGTTCCATAGCCGTTTGATACGTCCATAAGTTGGGAACGGCCTGAGAACGGCCACAAGGCTGTTTCCCATGGTGGTTTGGGTCATTCTGGCAGCTTAAAATGTAAACGGTTTGAGGAACGGTTTGGCTAACCGTTCGTCTAACCGTTTGATCCTTCGGATTCCAAACTGCATAACCGAACGGTTTTGGAAACGGTTTTCCAAACCGTTCGTCCACCCGTTTGGGTGTTCTGAATTGTGCAAAAATGTAAACGGTTTGTCGAACGGTTTTGGTTAACCCGTTCTTCAGACCGTTTATTCATTGTGACCTTAGGAGATAACCAAACGGTTTGGGAAACGGTTTGGCTGACCGTTCTCCAAGCCGTTTGACCATTCGGGATTGCTTGAACCATCCGAACGGCTTAGGGAACGTTTTATGTAAACCGTTTACTATCCCGTTTGATCGTTCTGACTTGCACAAAATTGATGAAACGGTTTGTGAAACGGTTTGGTAAACCGTTTCACAACCCGTTTCCATCATCTGATTCCAGCAGATTGCTCTTTATACTTGAAAAATTCTTATGTTTTTAGTTCTAAATCACATACTCCCTTATGTAAACAATCACAACCTTCACATTCTCAATTCAATCATCAACAATTGAACCATCGATTCAAA
>CANYCX012720407.1:0-11524 GCA_948193385.1 Breynia disticha f. nivosa
ACGTAGGTTTTCAGTTTGAATGTTTTCAAACTTATTTGCTTCCGCTAGTGTTTTGTTTTACGAATGGAAACTGATTTGGGCCGAGATTTATAAAATAGCGTGTATATATCTTTTATATTTTCTCTCTCCTCTGTTTTTAGATTTGATTTCGTATCATTTCTATAAATTATAATGTTTATCAGGGAAATTGATATATAAAAATGAGTTCCACAAGGCTACTTAGGCAGGAATCCATCCAATCATTTTCCCAAAATGACTCTCGATTTCTAATGGGACTAGCACTTTTGTGCCAGGGCACTTCCCAATAATTGCCTAGGGCCGATGCACCATCACAGACCCATGCTAAGTCCAAACCTACTTTTAACGTGCTAACCATGACACTAATCTACGCCAACTCTTGCATGGCGGCATAGATAGCATCGATCTTAGGCCCACCTCACAAAGAAAATCTAACGTGCTCAGCTTTTACATGACCCACACTTTAATGTTTGATGCCTGGTCGAGTTGTTAATTTAGAAAGACAATTTTCTTAACTTACTATTTTTTGAGATTAAGTTTGTTTGATTCAATGGCTTAGCATGGGAAACACAGATTCGACATTTGATAAGAGTTTGCAAACAGTCATCAACATATAGCTTGCAAGATTCTAAGTGCAGAAATGTAAACGTGCAATAATGGGCCAATAAACCTAAAACTAGGCCTATACTATTACATAGTACAGTCTCCTAACTTCAAGTCCATCTCCAATGGGCTCTCCATCCTTCCTTTTTGGCCTCCACGTCTGGACTCCCTTCCTTCTTGGTTGGGCCTCCATTTCTATACTAAGTCTATACTAAACCTAGTTTAATGAAATAGGCTCAGCAGGCCTTTACAAACCTTTTAATAAACTAGTCTCATAACGCCTTTACATCCCAAAAATTAGGCCTATAAATGCACCATGCAATCCATTCATCACATATACAATTTTCCAACACAAAACTAGGCTCAAGGGCCACATGTTCACACACGATGAAATGCAACCCTAAAATGACTAATCCATTTTAAGTTTTTAAGCCTAAGCAATTAAGAGAAATTATGCCTTTGGACTCCTTGAGTTAACCTAGTGATGGTCTTGGCCCACGCCCAAAAATCATTCATGAAATGAATGTACTCAAGCCCTTAAGACAACATGAATTTATTTTTATGCCATAAATAACAAAGATTCAATTTCTCCTTTACAATTTGACACAAATATTAAAATAAGTGTAAAATTATATGAATGCATTTAATTTTCATACAAGAAAATAAAATATACATAGTCTAAAATTTCACACAAAAAATTTCCACTGCCAAATTTCAATTTAGTCCCTAAATTTTCACAAAATCCATTTTAGTTCATTTTAGATCCCTAACAATAATACTAGTCCAACTACTTTATTAATTCTTTCTAAAAACACCTAGTTTAGGATTTTTCATATTTTAGGTCAAAATTAAAATTATGACACAGTAACCCTAAACCCTAATTTTATAAACCCAAAACCCTAATTTTATAAAATCAATTTTAGGCATAATTAAATAAAACTATGTCAAAATAGTCATTAAGCATCACATTATATAACTTGTTTTGTATTTTATGAAATAATTAATGTACCAACACGTGACCAGCCAATTTTGAGATTAATTAGACATTAAACTTACTGTTCTAAGTTAGAATTAAATCCTAATTTACTGCCCTAACATACAGCCCACGTTTTTCATCAAACTAGCCAATAATTTCATCAATTTATGCATTAATTGATTAAAGTGATCGCTTTGATACCACTGTTGCGTTTTCTAACATGTTCTAAACTAATGGTAGTGGCAAACAATCAAAAACACATAAAAAAGACATCTAAGATTCTCACCAAAATCCAAGAAACACATAGATTTACTTGGTTGGTTCGTGTGACCCCCAAATTCGACTGCCACTTCTTTTTGTTTATACTTTACTTTGCTCAAGTGGTACTCGAACTTAGACATCATATTTTCTTGAAAGGTACAATTCAGAAATAACAATATTATAAAAGTAAGGATCCTTTTTTGCACTTGAAATTATAGAATGTAAATTTCATTGCTTTGCATAAAACTGTATAGAGTAGCAAGCGGGATACCCCAAACTCAACCATGTTTACAAAATGCATAGGTTATTAAAGAAAAGAAACCTCAGAGATCCCATTTCAATAATAACCCACCAAAATAATGGTATGCACCATAATGTTCAGGTTTCAATACAAACAAATGCATGACATGTGATCAAACAACCCTAATGCACGACCCCAACTTGATTCTTCAATTCTTTGAATTCGAGTCAAAGAAAGCAAAATAATCAACCACCTTCTAGTAGGATTCCCCCTCAGATCCCTGCCAATATGGCATGCATAAAACGTAGTGAGGTGCGAAACTCAATAAGTAACACTTACCAAAATGGACAACTTCCCACATACCTTTACATTAACAATTCATCTAACAAACCATCATACATATATTCAAACCATAATCATAGGATAGGATCCAACAATCTCAATAATTTCATTCATAAACTAGCATGTCCTTATGTTACTTGAACCTAAATGAACAAATTTAAACACAAACCGTTCAACCACTTACGACAAATGGGTAGTCACGTTCGTGATTGGCTCAATCACATTAGTCACTCCCAGTAGTTTCGGCAAAATGTGGGCAGAAGTGCAGTCTCGATCGTGATTGGAATGAGTCACGAACGTGACTGCCATTCGGCTGGAGTTTGGCTCGCCCAAGTGAGGAGTCACGAGCGTGACTCAATGGTCAGGAACGTGACTCACATTGGTGTCACGAATGTGACTGAAACAAGAGTCACAAACGTGACCCAATTTTTTCAGTAGTCTGAGATCCGAAGTATGACCACGAACGTGATCGAAACACAATCACGAACGTGGTTCAATGTTGGCAGCCATAACGTTGGCCAAAAGGCCAGTCATGATCATTATTGTGGGGAGTCATGTTCGTGACTGTGGGGAGTCACGTTTATGACTGCCCTTGCTATCCAAGGATTCCAATTCATTATACCAATCACGAACGTGATTGGGGGACAGTCACGAACGTGGCTGGTCACCTGCCTATTCTTAGCATTCCTGCTCATAAATCTCACTGCACATTTAAACCTTTATCAATTCAAAATTCATCAATCAAAAAAAACATATAAGTTGGCAATTCCCCATCAAAGACCAATATAACCAAGTCATAAGCCCCACACTTCATACCACATTTTGCACTTGACCCATTTCATCCCCACAATAGTTTAGCATAACACATTGCAACTCTACATACTCATAAGCAAAGATTTCCAACATTCATAACCTCAAGTCTAAACACATTTCACATATTCACAACCAAGCAAGAACATGGCATCAACTTACTTCATAATTACCAAAAGAGCATTCATATACGATGGAAATGAATGGGTATGCATGCTCACTAATACAACCCTATATGATCACACATGATCCCAATTTGATTTTAATTTATGCCCTATTTTGGCCCTGATATTGATGTTTGCAAACGGGCTTCGTCGGTTGGGAGTATTGGTTATAAAATTTGGATTCATATTTACGCCCTGTTTTGGCCTTAATGTCGCCTTATTTTGGCCTAGCACTCTCGTACACACGTCTGCGAACCGAGCATTTTACCATTGTGCCCTGGTGTAGCATTTGTTATACACTAACTGTAATCCTGTGCACTAAGCGCCATAATTTGCTCCCAAGAGCCATAACCACTCCCTCACTATGCTCACTAAGAGCACTTTTCATTTTATTAGCATGAACGATTCGTGCACAAACCATGCCACCAACTCATGCATTCACAAGCCAATCATGCCATGTTTAAAATCACATATCAAGTGTTGAGGTCATCCCTTAACCATCAAACAATCTCATCAACCAATCTCAACCAAGTCAACAATCCTATAAGCAGAGATAACAAACATGGCAAATTCCAAATTTCATCTTCCAAGGAAACAACCATAAAGGCATCTTACATAATCAACACCTTTAGCAACAATCAACCCAAACCTTTTACAGCTAACCAAACATACATACAAGGAAGGTTGCGCTTGTGTTACTTACCTTGTCCAAAGACACCTAGCGGTTTGCTTGGGAGCCTTTCCCGCCACGATTCAGATTCCTTATTACGAACATTATAAATTCACATTACTTATATGCATTCAATTATATGGAATGTATGTGAATTATTTATAAAAATTTATTTAAGCACATTAGTCTTTAAGTGTTCTTCCTTCTCTCTTTCTCTCTCTTTCTCATATAATTCCCTTCTACCCAATGCACTCCCCCAATAACCACATTAAATTCCTTCACACCAAGCTTCATTTAATACCTAGGCGAGTTCATTTGGGTATAGGTTAAGGTTTATTACCCTCCAACACATTTTAAATCCTCCTACTCCTAATTTCCCTTTCCAACCCTATCCAAGTTACCCTACTAGGCTTAAAATCACCCACATTACAACGCCCAATCATTCTAACACTTAAAACATTAATAATAGCTGCTATTTAACCTTACCGAAGTGACGAAACACATGGGGAACCTCAATTTCGCAAAACTCCAACTTGTCACTATGCAGGTCATCCTTCCCTAGAAATTTTAAGTCTCTAATCCATGATTAAACACCAAACATGGTTAGCAAAGGGTAGTAGACATCCTAAGCTTTTCGACGAGCCATCATTTGCTCAAATTGGGCTAGGATGAAAGAGTTATGAGGGTTGTAAATTAGGGTTAAGAGGAAAAACGGGAATGGAGAGAAAAGGATGATTGCTTACCTTGATTCAATCCAAGAACTAACTTTATAACTCCCTACTTTGCTGATTTCTGGTGAAGGTTGAGGGTGGAAGTGAGCTTTTGACTATGGAAGGAAAGATGGAGAAGAGAATGGCATGAAGAGTGCAAGAGAGAGAGAGGAGATCGTGTTTTGGTGGGAAAAGAAAAGAGGAGGGAAAGGTTTTTAGGGTTTTGTCTTGGGCTTGTTCCACTCACTTCATAATCATCTCCCTATTTCGGCCCAAAATATTTTTGGCACTCAATTTTCAAAATTTTATATTTCCTCCCAAAATTCCTAAATTCCCAATTAACTCAAACTCGACCCTCTCTTAAATAATTTCTTAAAATTAATTCATGAAAATTTTTCCCTCATTTTTTCAACATATTTTATTTTAAATGTTTAATTAAATCCAAAATTTGGGGTGTTTCAATTATTCTTTAATAGCCGTGAGTTCTTTTGGTCAAGAACAATTAACTACCATCTCAGAATACTCTGAGATGACCTTTGTGACATCAAGGAAGAATCCCACACGTGATTCCTCTTCAAAACTAACACACAGATTAGTAGAAATGTGTACTAGCACAAAGAGTATAAACGTATCACCTTTTCTTGGTGAAATGGAAGAGAATCTCATGAAACAGAAGGTAGAGCAATGATCAAACTATATGATCATCCCCTAATTCTCACGTCACTCTTTTAAGAACACCCTAAAATCACTCTTCTTAATTTTAGATGGAAGTTAACGATTTTTGGGAGTGTATAAGGGATGACAACTCTTGTAAAAAACACTAGGGTTTTCTTGTTTTTATAAAGAAGTTTTTTAACACATTAAACCTTTTAACAATCCTAATGCCATTAGGACTTTGTTAAGTGTTTAATTAAAACAATTTTTTTTAAAAAAAAAAACAACCTCCAAAAATATGACTCTCACGTGGATAATTAACAAGAATTCTTCTTTTAATTTATCACACGTTAATCTTGTCTTAATTTAAAATAGGTTTCTTAAATTTTCTCTCTCTTATCTTTTTACATATTTTCACTTAAGACATCATATGTAATAAATAATCTTTGTCTTAAAATCATGTAGGAAATAATATTTCTCAACCATGTTGGGCCTAATTACCAGAATTGGCCTAAATTCTCGATCCAGCCCAACAGCTGAATTTTAACCTAAGGTAAAAAACAAAAATACCCTTTTTGATTTTTTGTCATCCATGTGCGATATGTGGGACTATTTAATAAAGGCAATTAGTTCAATAACTCATAAATTATAGGTCTAAATTAAATAGCTGACGAGCGGTATCAATAGCCCTACTACAATTTAAATAAATCACTTGACCTTTGATATCTTAATTAACATAAGGCATGTCGCTAACACCCTTATTAAGTGCTAAATCACTTTTCTTGATCTCTCTGGAAAAATTGATAAGTTCGAATAAATGACCTAATCATTTTATTCGGGTACATCTACATTCTTCCCAATCTTGTCAATCAAGCGGCTAATGATATCTGCTCTCATTTTCATGAGAGGGTCAATCTGTTCACTTCACTCATGCTCTTACTTATGATTCTTAGCATACCCAATCATACACATGCTTGTGAACCTTTTACGGTCACGTTAGGCATATGTAAAAGTACACTAAAAATCACAACAAGAGACATAGTGATTTTCAGTCTAAGGATTATATTTGACATTGCAAATAGTGATCACTCTCCATATACAATGTCCTACATTATACCTATGCACTTTGCTAGATATCCCAAATATATGTGACCCGCAGAACATGATCACCTACAAAGTACACACTGGTCTTAAATCATTTCTATTCCCATAGAAATAAGCGACTAGGGATATTTAGAATGTTAATCTCATAACTTCCAGGTTCTACTATCAAGGTCCTCAACCTTGATACCTCAAGCATTTAAATAACATTATTGGATATTTGATCAAACATATGCCACAGGTCAATGCATGAAGTGATAAAATAATACCTCATAATTTTATTACTCAATAATAAAAGTTACAAACAATGCATTAGGCTATGTCTTATACTAACACTTCTACTCAAGGATGTTAAGCCTTCAAAGATGAGCACCAAGCTCTGATACCAATTGTAGAGTCCAAATAACCTCTAGAAAGGGGGGATTGAATAGAGATTATACAAATGGCTGGAATTTCAAATTTTTTGCAAGTATAAATTTGAGAGGAAGAGAATAAAAGAAAGACACAAGATTTAGAGTGGTTTGGTGAGAAACACCTACTCCACTACCTGAGCTTTCACTTAGGATTTTCTACAATCCACTAAGTTTTCTTGTTACACTTGATTTCCAACTCAAGCTGTGACATCCTGGAATTTATATTATGGAAATAATGATTGAAAATAAGATTTTTTTATTGAAATAATGAAAAATAAATTATTAATCTTAGGTATATAAAGGTTGATATAAGAGTTATATGAAATAACCAAGGAAAAGGGAGAATGCTAGAAACCAGCAAAGTACGTGTAGTGGCGGCAAACTATGTGCAGTCATTACGACCATGCGTAGTTCACTGTCCACCACACGTGGATTGCTGATCCTGGGAAAAAAACATAAGATGCCCAATTTAGAACGAACATTCAAGAACTTATCATTTGAAGCTGCAGAAAACATCAGAGAAGGGCTGAGGAATAGCCAAAAACATTTGATCTTGAGTGAAGGAATTGATTTAGTAAGAGGAAACTTTAAATCTTGCAAAGAATTGAGGCCAAGTCAATAAGGTAAGGTTGATAGTTGGTTTACATAAACATTAAAAGGTTTAAGCTTTGATTTTGATGATTGAATCTGTTTGAACTGAAATTGTTGCTGGGAAAATTCAATGGAACTTGAATAACTTCTTATATATGATATAGAAGATGTAAATTATGGCAAGGATGGATTGTTGGAAGATTAGTTTATAAAGGAAAGTTGTGGAAAAGGATGGATTAAGTGTTAGAATGATTTTTTAATGATTCTAAATATAGAATCAATGTGAATATAGTTAGTTAATGAAGTGTTTGTGATTAATTTCGTACAGGAGGATCTGTACGACGATTGAGCAGAGTTTAAGTCAGTGCTGAGATTGTCAATTTTGCTCGTATTTGGAGGTAAGTGTTCTTACACATACTAAATTCATTCGTAATAGAATTTCTTATAAGTAAGAAGTTAGATTTTCTAGGCTTATATATATGTAAATGTATTTGGCCTATAATGTTATGAATTGAGGATTTCTAGAATTAGATGAATCAACTTGAAAATAAGATGAGTTAGTTGATTTAGAGTTGATTTCATTTATTCTAGTAGGTTGAACATTATTTTATGGTTTGAGTTCAAAGTGAAAGATTGTTATAAGGCTTGAATTGAATTCTTGTCTTGTTGATTCATTGATATGAATGAAATTGGTATGTGTTTTGGCTATATGCCTTGATTGTCATATAGTTGATTTTAAGTTGACTGTTGAAAAGCATGTATTGCTTACATTAATAAATGTTGACATGGGGTTGATATTGATATGTTGTTGATAGTTATACCTGTGTGGTATGTTTTTATACAAAATGTACTCTGTGTGAGATGTTGACATGCTTTCTTTGTTCTATTGCTTTGTGTTATGAATGATATTATAGAAAGCATGATAAATGTGAACCTGTTTGGTATATTATATGCTCTGTGTGAGCTATGTCTTGTACTTTACGATATGTATTGATACGAATGCCATTCATACATTCACGTATTGCATAAGCATTGTGTGACACGATGCTTGTGTGGATATGATATCCTGTATGGATTATCCTGTGTGGATAAGGACTTGTTGTGTGCTATTTTGGACTTACTGTGTGTTATCCGTATTTACGAGCTATATTCTCAGAGTTGTGTGCTCAGGCTGTGTGTCATTCCTCTGTTGTGTGCGATAGAGGATTTCCACTGTTGTATGTTATTGTGGACAAAAACCCAGGATCATCCTATGTGGATTTGCATTAGCATTGACATTTTATACATTTGCATTCACATAATGTTACGAGATCTGTGTGATCTGGATTATTGTGTGCTTAAATAAATAAACTCCTGTGTTGACTATAAATATTTGTGTGATATAGAACCTGTGTGGTTCGTGATTGCTATGTGCTATCCGGTGTGGATGTTGATATGTGTGATCTTAATGTTGCTGTGTGCTATCTTAATTTTCTGTGTGAACAAGATGATTTATATATGAGATTGAATTGATATGTAGATAGCTTATTGCTATATGCTTTGTCCTTTACATATCAATATTGGATTTTGATGTTGTGTTCTGAATTGAGTGTATATAACCTGTGTGGTTAGATATTTTGTGTAAACTGAATGAATATGTTTTTACTGGAATAATCGGATGCCATAAGGATAAAATAGATAGGCACATCCTCATACAAATTTATATTTCCCCTGTACATCATTAAGAGCTAAATGTTGAAATAACTAAAGCTAAAATACTTACTGAGTATGTTTAATACTCACTCATGTTTGTTTGTTTAAATGATGTGCAGATCCTAGGTAGCTGCTTTTGGACAGAGACAGCAGTGATCAGAGTTTTGCTTGCGACATACGTCTGAGGTCTAGCTCCAGAGATGATTTTCATATTTTGTAGTTTGTACATTTGTATATACACACAGATTTTAGTTTGAATGTTTTTCAAACTATTTTGCTTTCGCTAGTGTTTGATTTTCAAAACTAAACAGGTTGGGCCAAGATTTTGTATGAATACAGTGAATATATTTTCTCTCTCCTCATTTTTAAGATTTGATTTCAATATGATTTCTTTTATTATGTTGTTTATTAGGGAAAGAGAATTTTAAATTTGAGTTCCACACAAGCCACCTTGTAATGCCCCAGAAATTTCAAATTTAAAATTTAAATTAAAATAAGGGAGTATTGAAACGAATAAAAATGTTGTTGTATAGGGATTAAATTAAATTAAGAATATGATTAATTTAAATTAATTAAATAGAGATACAATTTTTCGTAGGTATAAAACAATTTATGGAAAAGAGAAAAATAGGGCAATTGGGCAAAGAAATTAAAAGATGAGTGAAGGGTATTTGGGACTACTCTTCCTAACCCTAAAATACCCACATGAGTGAGGAAACCCTAAATCTATTCTTCCCTCTCCTATTTTGTTTTCCAGCCAACTCTCCCTTCCTCTTCCCTACTCACACGCTCGTCCCTCTTCCTTTTCCTTACGCCCTCTCTCTTCCTCTCCATGCTCCACCACACGTCTTTCTCTTTCTCTTCCTTCCCTCGTGCCACTCTCCCTTCTCCTCCAGTCGCTGCGCCTCCCACCAACAGCAAAATTGCCGCCGCGCCACGCTCACACCTCCTCACTGGGCTGCCGGTGCAACAGTGCCTCCACCCCACTACTGCCGCACATTCTCTCCATCATTTTCACTTGGCCACCGCACACCTCCTTCCTTTTGGCTGCCGCCACAAATGGCCTCGCTCCAGTTGTGCCTCCTCCACGACTTGACATCCCTTCTGTCTCCATTTCACAATGAAAACTGCCCAACTCAGCTCTAATTTAGCCACCTAAGGGTTGCTGCCATTCCTTCTTTTGTTATAAAAGGTGGCAAAAATAAATTAGTTTTAGTAAGGGGAGTATGAGAACTTATGTTAGTTTTGGATAAATGGGATTGTTGCAGGATTGTGGACGGTGGGAGGACCAGAAGGGGCTGCCCATTTCAGAATGATTGATTTGTGTTGGTGGGTGCAATGTCGAGGTGTTGTTCTGGATAGGTGGGGGTCTTTAGAAATTTGTATGTCGTTGAAATTACAATAATATTTTACTTATCATAATGTGAAAATTTGTTAGGCATGTGGTGTGAGAAATTAAAATGCTAATTAATTGAAAATGATTGCAGAGGAATTAGAATGTTATGAATGGAGAATTGAATGTGTGAGGAATGTCAAAAATTAAGAGGGGGCTATTCAAGTTGTTCTTTTAAGGATTTTTGTGGTGGATTTAAATCGTTAAGACTAATCTAAATTCTTATGATACCTTGAGACTAAATTAATATCATTGTTAATTCTTGGAATGAGGTTGAATTCAATGAATTGGAGAGGATCAATTATGGGATTTGTGAATTAAGAGTAAGTGTAAGATGTGTTTGTCAGTTATATGGTGGAGCTTAAATTTTTTAAGTTGAGGGGTTAAAGAAGAGGTTGCAATTTATTTTATAGAAACGTACATATAAATAAGTAAAGATGTAATTATAAATTATCTTATGCACGTATGTAAATAAATGTAAAAAAATGAAAGAATTTAATTAGGTGAATCGTGAATGATGGTGAAATTCTGTGTGAATGCTGTAGGAATCAAAATCAGAATTTACTTGGAAATGTCGTTGGGAAGACGATTTCAGCTCGTACTTGTGAGGTTGAGTGCCGATAACGCTACTTCGTGGGTCTCGACGTAAGTGTTCTTTGACGCTTACTTTTGGAATGTTTGCCTCGGATGGTTGAATTTATGTTATAAATGTTGTGTTAATGAATTGGAAATGGAAATAAGTTAAATGGAAGGCTTAGGAATGTTTATGCTTTATATGGGTTCTTTGGAATGAGGGTATGAACTTGTGCTGATATAGTTTGGAATGCTATCTTGCTAAATTGTTTAAGAATGTGAGACTTTGTATGTGTAAGAAAGTATCCTTTT
>CANYCX012720605.1:0-12036 GCA_948193385.1 Breynia disticha f. nivosa
AATTCAATTAAAATTGGCTAGACTGGATATTCTGATAAACAATTATGATGCGCACGATTTTTAACTTCGATTTTCCTTTGGGTACGATACTTGGGCTGAGTTTTTACTCCCCTTATTACTTGACTGCGTACACTTGCGCAAATTTGTGTCACTTAGGTTTAGGACATGTCACTCTAACATGTCGACACGAGTACGGAGCTACTGGTTCTCCCAGTTGATCTCCATCACGTGTGGGCCGTCTCGTCGAAGATTACGAATCTGCTCTGGGAAAAATCACTAGCAGCATCCTCTAAGCCATAAACTGACCCTCCAAAGACAACCCTACCAACAGCCCTATGTAGGCCTCGCACTAGTTCTAAAAGCTCATGCTATCCTCCAAAGACCCCTAACTAAGTGCAAACTGAGTGTGTAGAAAATCTAAGTTATAAATATAAAAAATGAGTTAATGAAAAAAAAATTAAAAGATATTTTGAAATTTAACTTAAATAAACCTCCATTGATCTCTCGTCAACGAACCGAGTCGGATTTCCACAGTGTGTATACGTCTGCACGTAAACATCTAGGGCCCCAACCCGCCATTCGAGCCCCACCTCCTTAAAGTTTAATTATAAAAAACTTGTTAGAAATTAATATATGAATTGAAAATAAATATTAAACAATGTAAATAAAAATAAAAGTATAAAAAACATACTATCCTCTCACGGTGCTCGCAGTCCGTTATTGATCCCTAGTATGCAAGGTTGGTCGTGATGGACGATTCACCTTCTGTTTCGCTGACTTGTCTTAATACTCTAGCGTCCCCCAATACGCCATCCACACGTTTCAAGTAGGTGAATCGATCCACTGAGGCTGACGCTTCTGTTGACGAGCCATCTGAACTATACCGTTGTATCTACGACCAGCTACTTTTCCCACTATTCTTGCACTTTTGTATTAGTCATCTTTAGAGTCGACGGGTCCCAAGTGAAATTACACTAAAAATTAAATAAATTAGGAAATTAAGATAAAAAATTAAACTTTGTATTTTTTGGAAAATTATATATATGTCATACCTTCCAAGCTTCGAACCATTAGGTTTTAGTTTCCTTGTTGGCCTTTCTAAGTTCAGGCGCTGACGGATCAGATGATGACGTGATGAGCCATGTGAAATACCAACTAATTTGGTTGTGAGGCTCCAAACTACAACTTCTTAAATATTTATTATTTGAAAAGAAGGTTAATTTAGGAGTGAAATCTCATATAAAATAATTTATAAATTAGTTGCTTGCCATCTGCCTGTCAAGTCACATGAAAGATGGCATCTGGATCAACACCTCGAGATTGTGAATGTCGTGCAGCAGCGGCAGTTGAAGTGGACACCTCATGATATGTGACCAACAGTGATAGGGCCCCAAGTGAGCGGTAGGGTGGAAAGGAGGAGAGACAAAATTTTCCTTATATAATCTGAAATTTTGTGCGCGTCCACGTGGATGATAATTATTGTCTCATCATTCCTTCTTCTTGTACGTGATCTGAATGCCATCATATGTGACCAACAATGGATTTCAATGCAAATAATCTTTGCAACCTCTTTATGATTGACAAATAGAACATCCAACACAAAAAAATTTGCACATTTAAAGCCCAAAATTTTGGACTCTAAATGAAATTACCATTCAAATATTGGATGTTAAATTTGGATGCTAAAATACTCGACTCTAAATTTTTAGCGTGCACGTGGACTCTAATTTGGACTCCACTTGGACGCCAAATTTTGGAGTCTCCAAAATTTGGAGTCACATGGATGCCAATTTGGAGTACACGTATAACCAGAAAAAATAAAAATAAAATTAATTATTTAAAAACTAAAAGAAACATTAGATAAAAATATTACATTAAAATGAAATGTACAATATCCGAAATTGTTTATTGTGCATACAAAATATAATAAAATTCATTTATACGTAGATGTGGCGGTGGCGGTGGCTGGTGAAATGCGGATCCATCGGTGTCAAAGTGTGAATGTGAAAAGTATAACTCCATCTGCCTCTGCATATCTTTGAATCTGCGATCAATATCTTATTGTTGGCGCTCTAACGTCTCAACTTGAGTACGCAACTGCTCATTTTAGCGAGTGATCTCCACCACACGTGTGTTGTCTCGTCGTGGGTTGCGAATATACTAAGCAAAAAAATGATTAGCATCGGACCCCAAGCCGAAAAAAGAACCTTTAGGGCCAACCCCGCCTATGGCCTCTATGTACGCCTCGCAATGGTCCTACAATCTCGTGCTACCCTCAGAAGACCCCCGACTAAGGGAGTTATGAACATGTGTCTGTTGAAAAAAAGCTAAGTATATATAAATAAAGTAAATACATAAAAAGATATTGTGAAAACAAAATTACTTACATTAACCTCCATAGATCGCTCGTCAACAAACTGGGTTGGATCACCGTGACGTGAGTGCGTTCGCAAGAAAACATTGTATGGATCAATACTATGACCGAGCTCGACCTCCTAAAAAGAAATTGTTAAGAATTGATTTTATACTACTTATACTACATTTAAATACTAAAAATAGAGAAAACATGTACCATCCTCTGGCACTGCTGAAAATGTGTGATCAATCCCCTAGTGTTCAAGGCTGGTCATGATAGAAGATTTACCCTCTACTTTTCTGACCTTTCTTTATATTCCGGTGTATTCCAAATTGCCATCCATGCATCCCAAGTCGGCGAATTGATCCACGCTGGTTGTCTCTTGTCTGTTCACGCCATTTGTAAAATATCGTTGTATCAGCGACCAACCTACTTTTCCCAATCATGTCTGACCTGTGCAACTTTTAGGCCAGAAGTCGATGGATCCCATATGAAATTTTGCTATAAAAATATTCTTATTTGAAAATTTAATGTTAAAAAGATACGTAGAATTGATAATTTAATGTACTTACTTTCCATGCTTGATACCAACGTTCTTTTGATTCGCTACTAGCGTACTTCCATTTGTCGACGCTAGGATCAGGTGAGGACTTAATAATCTATGAGGAATAACAAGTAATCTCATCATGAGGCTCCAAGCCAACTTAAGAGTGCAGAATCTATGGCTTGAATTCCTCATCAGATCGTGCAAAGTCTGCATGAATAGATGGCGCGGCAGGATGCTATTGTGCTGGCTGTGCACAGAAGACGGAGTGGGGAATGTAGGTGGCGTTCGTACAATCGGAGGCACATATGACTGTGAGGGAGACAAGCCGGAAGGAGAAATGAGAGGGCCCCTCTGTGGCATGTGAGATGATCCGAAATCTTGCTGCGCCCCTACGGAAGAGGAGGGGAAGCTGATTCTCGTAGGGCTCTAGTGCCCCATCTACCATGACCAGGAGGTGCTCTATGTTCGGACATCCTTTAAAAAAATTTAAGTCGTATCTAACAAAGAAAACATAATTTAATTCGCTAAAAATAAATTTACTCACAAATATAAAGAATATAACTGAAACAACCTATTATGTAGAATTATAATCTAATTCACTAATTCATTCATGAAATCGCAACAACAATTAAGTCACTAAATAAAACAATTAATTGAAACAATTAATTCACTAAATCTAAAAATTAAATCACTAACTTATAATAATAATAACTAAATAATAATACAATTACAACAATAATAAAAAAAGAGTAACTTACTTCGCAAAAAGAACAAAAAATTTGAGTATAAACCAAAGACTAGAGAAGCCTAGAAACTTTAAAGTAGAAAGTGTGGCAAAAATGAGAGGAGAGAGATTATTTTTGTGATTTATAGAAAGATGAGTGGTTTGGCGTCCACCTGGACGCGTAATGGCGTCCACGTGGACGTCAAACAGCTACGTGACTGTGTTTGGGCGGGAGAAATCCCACCCAAACGGTTTAGAATGGCGTCCACCTGGACGCCAAGCGTGGTAGCAGTCACGGGGCAATTTCTCTCGGCCAAACCATTTGGAATGGAGTCCACTTGGTTGCCAAAGTCCATCCCATTGGGCGGTCAAAACTCCCACCCAATGGGATGGAACTTGGCATCCATGTGGACGTCATTGTTTATTCAATTTTTTATTTTTTTTATGTTTTGAATAATTAATTAATTTTTACATGCATTAAAATTCATCTTCATCATCATCAGTTTTGTCGTCACCATCAAATTCTTCTTTTGGAGTTGTGGTTTCACTGCTTGTTCCCTCTTCAGCTTGCTCTGCTACAACTAGCGTTCCTGTTGGATCATGTCGAGATGGAAGCATATCAACATCGTTAGAATCATCTATAATGCGAGCAGATCCTGTATCATGTTGGAAGATTTCATGAATGATAATTTTCCAAATGTTGTTATCATTGTCTTCATCAGACGGAACACGTGACTTAACCTTACATACTGCCATCCAATCAGAACCAACACGTTTGACTTTTGTATATTCGAGAAAATATATTTGGGTTGCTTGATGTGCAAAAATGTATGGATCTTTTGTCAACATTTTTTTGTGCTTGTTAACGTCCATAACCTTGATCTGCAGATGAATACAGCTTCCTCCATGGCGAGTCATATCAAACCAAGAGCAGTTCAAGGTAATAACATGATTCAATGTTGATGAAATGTAGTTAAGCTCAATTATTTCATCTAACACGCCGTAGTAGTCTTCCCTTTCATTTCCAAAAGTTTTTCCCAAAACACAAATACCACTATAGTCTGTCGCTCTTGATGCTGAATGTGCTTTGGTGCGAAATCGATATCCATTAACCAGGTATGAAGGATATGTATGTACAATCCATGAAGGTCCTCGCGCCAATGCAATGATGTAATCACTTGTGATTGTACGTCCCACAGGTGTGTTGACCAGAAGTTAATAATTCAAAACAAATACAATAATAGTCGTTATATAATACAAAAGACATGTATATACATTAATTATTGCCATCTATATAGAAAATTAATGGGTAATTTTCTTACAAAAGTGTGTATCTATTGTAGGAACCGTGTGTCCAATATAGTTTGTTCTTCGTCTTCACTAATGATTGGATGAGAAGGTCATAAGACATATGTCAAAAAATATATACAAAATATAATTTAAAAAAATCTTATAATGAAAATATTAAAAATTACAATTATATAATTAAAATGTATATGCATTTAAATATTAATTAAGTTACTCAACTACTTCAAAATTCAATAGAACATAAGTTTGTATTAGGTTGTACTCCTCATCTATTAAACATCTTTGAACAAGTCTGCCAGATGGTGGACAAATCGTCTGGATTTACACCTTCTCTGATATCACCAGTCACACTATTGCGAGTCATTCTATGACTCACTTCGTGTCTCTTGCACGATGTATGTACTACATATTGAACCTTCAACACAAGCTTTATTACAAATAGTGTTCTTTAATCTGCGAAGAAACCTGAAAATATAATATTTCTTTACAAACTATCAACTTAAAATGTCATAACCTTATAATATTTATTAGATGAACATACCTCTCAAATGGATACATCTATCTATTTTGAATGGAACCATACAAAGCTGCTTCCATTGGTAAATGAATAGGCGAATGCTCCATCGAATCAAAAAGCTGGGTGGAAATATCCTTTTAAGTTTGCACATTATAGTGGATATTTCCTCATGTAAAGACCGTACTGTTTCAAATTTTAACTCATAACACGTAAGATCCTCAAAAAATGCACTCAATTGTGTAATTGGCTCCCAGTATTTGTTATTAAGGAAAGCACGAAAAGTAGTAGGCATCAACCTTTGCATGAAAACGTGGCATTCATGACTTGTCATTTCAAAAATTCATAGCATTTGTAAATCTATACATCGACTCAAATTAAAAGCATAACCATCCGGAAATTTTTTAGATCTAATCCAATCAAACAATAATATCTTCTCATCTCGATTTAGAGAATATCTAGCCTTTCTGTACTTTGTGTCAGTTTTTTCTGGCTCAAACACAGGTCTTCTGCATAACTTACGAATATCTAATCTGGCCTTTTAAATTATCTTTTAATTTTCTAGGAACAACAACAAACTGTGTGAAAAACGTTGTCAAATACTTTTTTCTAAATGTGCATGACATCAAGATTATGTCTAATTTGCAAAGTCTTCCAATATGGAAGGTTCCAAAAAATGCTTTTCTTCTTCAATCTAGAATCTCTGCTAACCCATGCATTATGATCTTCTGCACCATTAACAGTTAATTTCATCAATCCCATGCTTTCGATTTGGCGTAAAACTTCATGGCCATTACACATAGGTGGTGCAGTTTCATTTAGTGCCCTTTTCCCTTTTTGAAACTCATTCCTATTATTCCTAAACTGATGTTCTATTGGCAGAAATTTTCTATGACAATCAAACCAACACATTTTTTAGAGTGTTTTAGGTAGAATGCATCAATAAACTCCATACAATGTGGGCTAGCGTACTTGCCAGAAATGCTCCATCCTACAATTAAATTCATTCAACTTATTTAATAATTTAAATAAATGATATATATATAACTACACATATGAAAACGTACTTGAAAACATAAAATAAGCAAGAAATTTTCTAATTGTCCATATCACAGCCGCACGCATAACAAAATTTTATTCTCGAGAGACATCATATCTAATCGCCCTAATGTATCAAAGACTAGTTAACTCTGCTATTTGTGGTTGCATAAACACATCTAATCGTTGCTTTGGGCTCCTTGAACATGGTATGAGGACTATTAGAAACATTACCTCAACTCGCATACACATCCACGGAGGCATATTATACGGTGTGATGATCACTGGCCAATATGAGTATTGCTGACCAAATGCTCCAAATGGATTAAAATCGTCTGTGCACAAGCCCAACATCACATTTTGAGATTCTTCAGCAAAATCTTGATGCACAAGATTGAAATGTTTCCACGCCTTGGCATCTGAAGGGTGTCTCATTACTCCATCTTCTTGTACGTGCTCTGCATGCCATTGCATGTGACTAACATTGGACTTTGATGCAACTAAAAATAGAACATCCTTGAATATGACACAAGTTTGGCCTTCCCTTGCTTCCACCTTAGATGTCCACGTGTATTGCAAGAATTACTATTTGCGGTTGTGCCCTAATAAATTATGCAATTATTTTTGCAACAATGAATTGCTTCGTATGACAAATCCAATCCTTCTTCCAATGTTTTGATGTCATAAAATGTCTATGGCAATCTTTTCTCCGCATGAGAAATGCGTCTAACATAATTTGATAACATGTCATATCCCTGCTTTGTTATTCTTAATTTGGATTTCAAACTAAGTAATTCAGTTGTTGCAGCCAATTGACTATATCACACTCATGCCATAATCGTCTATTCGTAGCTACTAACATATCGTACATACGTTGAGTTTCTGAATTTGGAGGTTCCGACATGGGTTGAATATTCGGAATTTATGCATTATAATTTTGTTGCTCTGTATCCATATTAGCACACACACCAAAACTGTCGTAAACCATCTGCTCCATAATCATCCTAAATTCATCTATCTGAAATGTGGAGCAACGTTGTCATCAACATTATAATTTACCCTCCTCTGGTTTTCATAATATGTATTAATGCTACCGCCTTTATATTGTTGTGACTCTTCAATAATGCATTGAACATTTCTTCTGCTTTTGCGTGTGCATTCCACCAATATGAATTACTTACAAACCCTCGACAGATAATATGTTCCTTAACATTCTCAAGACTAAAAAATTTTATATTTTGACACTTCTTACAAGGACAACGCACTAATGAATTAAGTAAATTGAACGTATCATTCAACATGCAAAACTCCATGAATTGTTCAACACCGGCAATAAACTCATCATTCAATAAACCGTCAATAGTGCATATATACATCCACTCGCCCATATTTTTTTATTTTTCATATAAGCAATCACGCAAAGAAAATTATATTTAATTAATCAAAGAATTAATATTAACATATATAAATAAATGGAAGCAAAATTATATTAAATTAAGAAACAACATACATAGATCCATACGCACATTAGCAATTAAAAAACACAAACATTCAAATTAACAATATAAATAGTACAAATAAAAAATATGTCGACGTAAATAAAAATAATATTAAAAAATGAAACAAGTGCAAAAAAATTAAAACTTACAATTTAATCTGTTAGAGCTTTCAACAAAAGAACGCTCTGAGCGACTCCTCTCTATTATTTTCACAATATCGACAACATTACTTAAGTTAGATAATAATAGTATACATTTTAGTTAAGAATGAAACCATATTTATAGGTATTTTTGGAGGGAAAAATTTCCACCAAATTTGGAGTCCATGTGGACCATAAAACATTAGCGTCCACGTGGACGCTAAAACATTAGTGTCCACGTGGACTCCAAATTTAGTGTCCATGTGAACTCCAATTTTGGCGAGAATTTCTCACTCGTCACTATTCATGGAGTCGACATATTTAGAGTCTACATGGATGTCAAATTTGGATTCAACGTGGACATTAAAATTTTAGTGTCCAGTGGGCTCTAAATTTGAGAGCACATGGACTCCAAAATTACCCACCAAAATTTCATGCCGCACTGTTCACTCTCCCACAACATTAGAGTCCACATGGATGCCAAATTTAGAGTTCACGTGGATTCTAAATTTTTAGAGTCCACATGGACTCTAAATACTTGAATTTAGTGTTCAGATTTTGTTGGACTCTAATTTTTGGACACTAAACTCGCAGAATCTTGTAGTGCGAGCATATGGAACTCATTTTGCTTTCCCCTGCTTCCACATTGGATGTCTACACGTGTGACAAGAATCAATCTCTCTGGTTGCACCCCAATAAATCATGCAATTATTTTTTCAAGAATCAATTCGTAAGGCAAACCCAATCATTCAACCAATTTTCTAGTGTCATAATATGTCTTTGGTAACGTTGTCTCTAGGTTAGAAATGCATCTAGGATAATGTGATAATATGTCGTATTCTAGCTTTGTTATTTTTACTTTAGATTTCAGGCTAAGTAATTCTGTCACTACATTTAATGGACTTATATCGCATCTAGGCTATAATGGCCAATTTGCAGCTTCTAACATATAGTACATACGTTGAGCTTCTGAATTTGGGGGCTCTAGCGTGTGTTGAATGTTCGAAACCTCTTCTGAATAATTTTGTTGATTATAATATATTTCCATATTAGGATGAACACTCAAATTGTCGTATACCTTTGCTACATATTCATCCCAAATGGATCTATCCAAAAAGTCAGACCATAGTCGACATTACAATTTATCGGGTTGGCATCATAAGTACTACTACTACTACTGCCACCTGCATATCGTGACTCGCTCAATAATGTATTAAACATTTGTTCAGCCTCTGCGTGTACATTTCACAAATAGTAATTGCTTATAAACCCTCGGTAAAGAATATGTTCTTTCACTTTTTTCTAGACTAAAAAATTTTATATTCTGACATCTCTTAGAAGGACATTGTACTAAAAAATTAACTGCATCAAATGTATCATTCAACATGAAAAACTCCATGAATTGTTCAACGCAGCAATAAACTCATCGTTTAAATAACCCTCAATAGTAAGTACATACATCCACTAACTCATTTTCTCTTAATATGGATGTCTTTAAAAATTAACCCTGATTAAATGACATAAAACTATATATAAACACACGTAAAATAAAATAAGAATTAAATCATTTAAACATAAAAAAGCTTTGATTAAATCAAAACTTATAGTTATATCCGTTAGAGCTTCCAATGAACGAATGCTTCAACATGTTCGTCTTTTTCTTCTTCACAAACTATTGATCATTATATTTTCAGTAAATGTTTATGATACATACTTGAAAGAAGATTAATGACATATTTATAGATAAATTTGGATGGAAAAAATCCTGCCAAAATTACCGTCCATGTGGACTCTAAATTAGCGCCCATGTGGACACTAATTAGCATTTTTGGTAGGTATTTTTCCCACGTCATCGTAGATCGGAGCAAAAATTTGCATCCATGTGGACCCTAAATTAGCATCCATGTGGACGCTAAGTGGACACTAAAGTTGGCCCGAAAATTTCCCGTCATACTATTCATGAGATCCATGAATTTAGAGTCCAATTGGATGCTTGGATATAAATTTAGTGCTCCACGTGGACGATAAATGTGTGGACGCTAAACATTTATCGTCCATGTGGATGCTAAATTTATGAATTTAGAGTCCAAATTTATTAGACGCTAAAATTTGGACGCTCGATTCACAAAATCTTGTAGTGAAGATTGATAAATTCAAATGAATGATCTAATCATTCCATTTGGGTGCGGCCACACTCTTCCCAATCTTGTATATCAAACGGCCAGTGATAGCTTCTCTCATTATCATGAGAGGGTCAATCTCTTCACTTCACTCATGCCTTTACTTTTAATCCATAACATACCCAATCATACCCATACTTGTCAACCTTTTATGGTCACGTTAGGCGTATGTCAAAGTACACTAGAAATCACAATAAAAGACATAGTGATTTCAAGTGTAAGGATATATATTTGACATTGCAAGAGACATACTAATTTTAGTATTGTCATCAATTATCGCTCTCCAAATATAATATCCCACATTGTACGTATGAACTTTCTTAGTTATCCCATATCTATAACCTGCAGAACATGATCACCTATAAAGCTCATACTAGTCTTAATTCATTTTTCATTCCCATAGAAATAAGTGACTAGGGATATTTAAAATGTAATAGGGCTAGGACTTACACTAATAATGATAAGGATGTAAGCATTGATGCACTCAAACTTACTCTTGCTCTTATATGGAGGACATTAAAGAAGATGGAAGCTAGTCAAGCAGCTCTAGGCAGGTTTATTTTCCAATTCTTTCATGACATAGATGTTAAAATGGTACTGTAGGATGACCATTGGACCTTTAAAGGGCATATCCTACCGTTAAAGCAACTCTCTATGGGGAGATTCCTTCAATGGTGCAATTGGAAAATGTTTATATTTAGGTTCAAGTTCATGATTTGCTAATGGGTTTTCTTTCAAAACGTATGGCACAGATTGTAGGAAATTCAATTAGTAGGTTTGTTGAGTCTGATTCGAAGAATTTTGTTGGTGGATGGAAGTAGTATATGAGGATACACTTTTCTTTAATGTAGTTAAGCCCTTGATCAATCGTATTCTGATTATGAAACTGGGAATGAGTGGGTATGGATCTATTTGAAATATAAAAGAATCTCTACACTTTGCTATTTATGTGGTTTAATTGGCCACTGATGCGCGCATAATATGAGTGTATTTTTCATACTTTGGTTGTGTATTACGTGCGCATATTGACGTAATTTCCCGTAAAAATTGCATTTGAAACCGTATTTCATTAGAAAATACAATTTAAGTTTAAATGTGATTTTACGTGCCGAGTAGTTCATATCTTTACAGATTATCGACTGTTTTTGCATGATTTTGATGCGATAGTATGTATTGTTTATGATGTGAGACAGAATTGCACACAGGTTGGCATATATTCGAGAGAGAATTGGGCTAAAAAAGTGTCACTGCGCCTTATTGCTGAACAACATAGGTCATACTGGTCATCATTTTGTCCCATGATCCATACATAAGCCATCTATGAGAGCGCAAGAGCGTGCTGAACAATATGGATCAGCATAGGTTGTGTTATTAGGTACGACCACCATGCTGAATTGAATTTGACACAAAACGTGTTTTACACATGTTGACATCGTGCCATTTGGTTAAAAACACAGTGCACGACCCATGCCATTGTCAGTACGACTATACCAATCAATGGAACTGTTCTACAATAAAAGGGATTGAGGGTTTCATTCAAAAGAGGCTGAGGTTAGATGGCCATGTCAGTAGAGTAGAGAGCCATTAGCTGTGACGCCCAAATTTAAATACCATTTCATAATTTAATTACTTATTTTCCAAGAAATGGCATTCAAACTTGAACATCATTTTGATTTTTAGAATAATATAATTTAAAATAAAATACAAAGGAAAAAGATAGGAGAGATAAA
>CANYCX012720689.1:0-10282 GCA_948193385.1 Breynia disticha f. nivosa
ACGATTTTACAGAACTTTCATAAACTTTTAAGGCAAACATTGTAGGAAACATATTCACAAAGGTTTTACCTTAACCATTTCATTCCTAATACTTTTAACACAGTAGTAACACTTCATTTTAGCACATCATCAACCAAACATAACAACATCCAAATAAATTAACAATCATTCAATAGTAACCATCATAACTTAGCATTCAAACATGCATACCATTCTATAGAATCAACCAATATTACTCAATTATGTATGAATGCAGTATGAAGTGCAAATGAAATGCCAATGCAAATCATATGCGATATGCCCGGGGTTTTCTTTTCTTTGTATTTTCATTTTCTTTGGACTAGTCCAACATTGAGATCTTGCTCAGAACATCCTTGGCCCAACCGACATCGAGCTCTAGTTCAAAAAGTACCTCAGGCCTAGCCCTACATCAAGCTCTCGCTTAGAGTCAATCTCGGTCAAGTGTCACATACCAATGCTACTGTAGCACATGAATTATATACAATTCATTATGACCCTCTAATATTAAATAAAATGCATACTCATGCTTTTCATCAAAATCAAACCAAGTAATAGTTCATAAGAACATAGCATCAATTATCATCCAGATATAAGCTAGTATAGTTCCTCATTTGAAAGCAAAAACATGCCATCATATATTCTTCCATGCCATAAAGCTAGATCATAATCCACATAGTTGCAAAAGCCTAGTGTTAGGAAGGCTAAATTAACTTGTGTTAGGGTTCAACTGGATGGAAATATACATATTCATTCTAATGTGTTCGATGAAAAGCATAAGTTACTATTGCCTTTTCTAGTTTAGTGTATCATGAAAGTAGATAACTTACTAGGCTTAAGGACGCAATTTTGAGCATCCAAGAGCGATTCTTAATTGACGATAGTGAGAGAACACCATCATTGACCTCAATCCCATTAGACAACCAAGCTTGAACTATATTAAAATCAAGGATAGCCCAACACCTTGCTATATTGTTAATTTCTAATTTCATTTATTAGCCCCTAGAATTTAGTTAACTAATCCAAAAACCAACTTCCATTTGTGCTTATTGCTTGGTTTTGTTTAATTTTATGCACCAAGTCAATTTGAATACTCATTCCTCATGACAATTGATCATAGAGGCATACTTCCATGGTAAAACTACACCGATCTAGTGCCCTTGCTATACACCGATCAAGTTATTGGTGCCGCTGCTGAGAAACGACATATTTATTTTGATTTTGTGATTTTTGTTTTTTAACATTTTCTTTCTTGTTAGTCTATATTTTTTTAGGTTTAGCTTTTACTTATGCTACTCTGAGGTCACAATCATTTGAATGAGCTCATAAGTAATTATCCAAAAATAGAAAGGGTAATTTTTGAATGGAGATATAGGAATAGGGTAATGGAACCACAATTGGGTTTTGATTAGAGGTTTTCTGTGATGGGGGAGTCTCCAATGAAATGGGTACGGATCCCATGTTGTTGCGAAGGAATGGTAATGGTAATGACAATGGCCACAATGTTAACAATAGGGCAGATGAGAGATAAGCTCTGCCTCCTCATGTAGGGATTGGGAATTCCTGTAGACGTATTTTATGCAATATTCAGAGACCAATTGTAGTATTATCTCCATCTTGGATTGTGTTGAGTCTAGTGGCTAGGAATTATGAGTTGAAGGGAGTCCATTTTAATATGCTCCCATCTTTTCATAGGATGGCATCAGAGGATGCATTGTCATTCTTCTAGGAGTTCTACACAACATTATAAACCATTCCACTATGTGGGTTGATGGACGATGAGTTAAGGATACAATGCTTCCCTTATACTTTGAAGGATAGGGCAAAGACTTGACTGATCAATTTACTAGAAGGCTCCTTTGGGACATGAGATAAGGTGTACAACAAATTTATAGCAAAATATTATTCACCTCAAAACACCATTGACCTTCGGAGCAAAATTTTCACATTCATACAGTTGGATGGAGACGCTTTCCACAAAGCTTGGGATTGGTCAAAATGTTCCTCACTTAGTGTTCACATCATCAGTTTCGATTGGCCCTTCTAACTCAATTTTTCTGTGAGGGTTTATCCTTAGCTAACCAAACTTTTATGGATACAACGTCTGAGGGTTATATAAGAGAAAAAACCACCAAAAAGGCCTATGATATATATGAATTGGTGGCTAATAACATTGAAAACAAGCTAGTTAGATGAGAAGAGGGCTCAAGTGAATGGAATGTTTTACTACACACCGAACTAAAATCTAAAATAGATGAGTTGACCAAGTGCGTAAAGACCATCATGAGGGAGAAGGTGCCAAGAGTTAAGGCTAAATGTCTTAATTGTGGTAAGATAGACCATAATGAAGATAATTTCATTTATAAAGGTGCACCGGGTCATATTGAGACAAAGTGTGGGGTATAGAGGAGGCTAATTTTGTAAGTGGAGGACTTCACAAACCTTCTCAAGTCAACTACCCTTATTTAAATGCATATAACCTGGGGTGGTGGAACCACCCTAACTCTGTATGGAGAAAACCTTTAACCTATCAAGCACCACCACAACCACACTCTTACCCAGCTTCCAAGTCAAACACTAACCCGTCCTAAACATTCCCACAAAAGACCCATTGAACTCTTCAAGACCTCCACCTCAAAGAACCACATACCAACCATCATTAACACCCCAAAACACAAATAATCCAACCTCATCAAACATAAAATAAGAACCCAAATCAAATTTGGAATTTATGTTTGTGAAAGCTCTCGACAAGATGGATCAATTTTTAGATGCCCAAACCACCACAAACCAATTTGAGAGCTTTACACAAGCTCAATACTCCATCAAAATGTGAACCCCAATTCCGTTAAAGTCCATTTTCTAATAAATAGGATTTTTACAACCATTTTTTTCTTTAAAACAACATTTATAGTTTAGAAGAGATAAACATAAACATACATATGTATAGATAAAATCCAGTGTGACATACATGCACTTCCTTTAAACCGATCAAATACAAAATGAAAGTATCAGAGATGCAAAAGCAAAGGGTCACGGTTTAAAAACAATACAAGTGTAAATAAAAGCCTTTACTATAATGTGTAAGGCAATACAAAATCCAAAAGTGCACATGTCCAGAAGATGCTAAGAGCCGACCTATCCTGTCCTTATCACACGCCATGCTCCGCTCCAAAATCAAGTCCCAGCCGCTACTAACAATCTGCACAGAATCTAGCAATGACAGGTGAGTATATTTTATATACTTAGTAAGCTTTCCTTTAATGTCTCTACATGCCGGGGTGCAGGGGAGACTTCGGCCATCCCGGCCTTATTCCCCCTCAAACAATAATGGCGCCCTAAAGTCATTCCACAATAAGCATTTCAAGTGTTATTTGATTCATCTTTAGAGTTTAATTAATGAAGGAATCATCCAAAGTTATTAGCATACACTTAGTATCAATTTGGATGAAATTCAATAATGTTTTTATGTTTACAGACTCAAAATAACGTATGTTATGGTCATATTAACGTATGTTATAAATAGGTAACGTATGCCAAGTTTTAGGCCTTAACATACGTTATTCTGGGATTCTGCCCACATGAATAACATATGCCAAGGTGAAAATAACGTATGCCAAGTCTGGATGTTGGCATACGTTAGATCCATCAGAGTTTGTTACCTGAATTCTGCCAATGTTTTCTCGCACATACACTTCTCCAATCCACTTAATACATCAATACAAGGCATAAAACAACCATATAAACTCCACATACATCCAACTCATTACATTTAACCATTTAAACTCATGATTAGTCACATCTCAATAAGGATTGATCCAAGCCATACACATCCAAACAGCATCCATAACATTTCATAAACATATCAAAATTCTAACACAACCATTTCTTCACATGCATTACATCAATATACCAATCCAAGAATGTATCATGATTGCATATGTATGCTAATGCCTCAATGCAACATACAATGCCATGCTCCGGAGTCTTCACATTTTAAGGAGAGTCCACTCCATTCGTGCACAATTGGCCACAAGGCCCCAACATGAACATACATACAATGCTCATGCATATGTCTCAAATGCAATGCCATTTCCACAATTCACAAATGTAAGATCCAACATAACAAGTTCCATTTATAACCATAGCAAAACATTCCCAACAACATGTTCCTCAACAAAACAAGGATCAACATTTGCATAAATCTTTTCTCAAGACAATGATAAACTCATCGCAAACATTATTCAATCCGCACTTTTACGCTTATCATATTCAATCTAGTTATATTTTCACATCATAAACAATCATACCAACTAGAAACAATCAATCACAAACATAACATTTTACATAAGTGGCAACAAGCACTTAACTCAGGCTCCGACGCTTGATCTGTCGCCCGATTCCCAGTTCGGGTTCTGAATATTGTTCCCGACATAAATACAATCATATTTTCAATCATTTAACACAAAATGTGGGTCAATTAAACCCCCAAAATAGATTCCTACACGAATTCCCCAAAAACCCCGAAAACCTAAATCTCTTGAATCTTGCGAAAACTGTTGTTTTAGGGTCAATGACTTATAGATTCTTGTTCTACATTCAAAACCTAACAAAAACCTACACAATGTACCTAAAATACAACACATTTCAGCTCGGGATTAGACATTTACCTTGATTCCCATCACTTTGTGCCCTATAGAGAAAATGGTCTTATTAGAGGCTAAAAATGTGTGTATTCTGGTGTAGATTTGTTGTTCTAAGGTGGGTTTTGTGTTTAGGATGGCTGGAAATGATTGGGAGAGGTTTTAGGAAGTGTTTTGGTAGGTGGAATAGAGTTATGAGGTGAAAGGAATGTGTTTCGGTCCTTTTAATAACTGTACTGAAGCCCGTTAACGTATGCCAACATTCCTCCCTTGGAATACGTTAACCCTGCCCAGAATTTATCCTGTCAGGCTTGAATAATGTATGCCAACTCTCCTCCTTAGCATACGTTAATTATAGTAACGTATGTCAACTTCAAAAGTTGGCATACGTTAATCAATTGTAGACTAGTATATTCGGCCTTTTTCTATTCGTAACTCGCGTATACTCTTGCATACACATTTCCTAACTGAAATAACCGTCTTCTCAACTCAATTAACATTCATTAACAATGAATTTAACATCATTCAACACTCAATATGCCATATGCCACATTCATCATATCTAAACTTAACGCGAATGAACCTTCTTCTTAAACTACATTTAACTTATTTTAAAGTGAACGAAAGTTCCGGGGCGTTACAGCTCTCCCCCTTAGAAAATTTCGTCCCTGAAATTAAACAAGTTTGGTTTTCAAGGATTCAACCCTTAACTAAAACGCGACTCAATTTCCTAACATAGCTCATAAACATACCATCTCAACACAACTCAAATCATCATCGAGTTTTACGGAAACATACCTCTAACATTTCGAATCTCGGGGAATAAATGAGGATACCGCTCTCGCATATCTTTCTCTACCTCCCAAGTTGCCTCTTTAGGTGAGTGAAAGCTCCACTTCACCTTTACCATCGGAATCTCTCGATTCCAAAGCTTCCGGACCTGTCGATCCAGTAACTCTACGGGCTCGTCCTCGTAAGTAAGATCGTCTGAAATGTCTAATTCTGGAGGGTTGAGCACGTGGCTCAGGTCTAAACGGTATCTCCTCAACATCGATACATGGAAGACGTTATGAAGTCTAGACAACTCCTCGGGTAGCTGCAATCGATAGGCAAGTGGTCCCACCTTCTTAATGATCTCGTACGGTCCCACATATCTTTTGGCGACACTCTAAAAAATATTCGATCTCCAATCTCGTTGGAAATCTCACTGTGTTGTCGATCAAAGTAACTCTTTTGGCGATCCTGGGCTGCCTGCATACATTTTTTCACTATATTAACCTTCTCTAAGGTCTGCTGCACTAACTCCGGCCCCTCAATCTATCGCAAGCCCTCGACATCCTAATAAGATGGACTCCGACATCTCCGACCATATAACGCCTTGTAAGGCGCCATGCCAATACTTCAGTGATAGCTGTTATTGTAGGCAAACTCAATCAGCAGCAAGTGATCATCCCAGCTACGCCAAAGCTCCAACACACACGCTCTAATCATATCCTCCACTGTCTGAATGGTCCACTCAGACTGGCCGTCAGTCTGAGGGTGGAACGATGTGCTGAAATTTAGTCTGGTGCCCATAGCATCCTGTAAGCTCCTCCAGAATCGAGAAGTGAATAGTGGATCTCTGTCCGACACAATAGATACAGGCACTCTGTGCAATCTCACAATCTCAGAAACGTACAAGCTTGCCAGCTTGTCTAAAGTATCATTCTGTCAAATAGCCAAAAAGTGTGCCGATTTCGTCAATCGGTCAACTATAACGCATACGGCATCATGTCGCCGAAAAGTCCTCGGTAACCCAACTATAAAATCCATTGTCACCTTTTCCCATTTCCATTTAGGAATCTCTAACGACTTCAATTTCCCTGCTGGAGCTTGATGTTCTGTCTTAATTTGCTGGCAAGATAGACACCAAGCTACAAAATCGGTGATCTCCCTCTTCATATTAACCCACCAATACATTTGTCGCATGTCTCGGTACATTTTGGTGCTACCCGGATGCACTGAAAGTGGTGAAGAATGTGCCTCTGCCATCAAAACATCCTTGACCTCTGCCAGGTTAGGAACACACAATCGATCTTCGTAATAAAGAACACCGTCCTCATATAACCTGTGCGTAGTAGTCGATTTGCCGTTCTCAACCTTCTGCTTAATCTTTACCAAGCGCTCATCATCCCGTTGTCTCTCGGCTATCAAGTCTCACATCTGGGGTCGAACCTGAATATTTGCTAACATCTTCCCCTGAACCATATCAAGCTGAACCCGTAATTCTCTCAATACAAACAAAGACTCTTCTCTATAAGTCACTGTAGTCTCATCCTCTCTACCTTTTCGGCTCAACGCATTTGTAACCATGTTATCTTTACCCAGATGGTAGTGGATAACACATTTGTAACCATGTTAGCTGCCAATACCCTGATCTCAATTTTGGAGAAAATTGTAGCTCCCCTCAACTGATCGATCAAATCATCTATCCTCGGCAGTGGATAACGGTTCTTCACTATCAACTTATTAAGCTGCCGATAATCTATACACAGTCGCATGCTTCCATCATTCTTTTTAACAAACAAAACCGGTGCGCCCCAGGGCGACACACTCGGTCGTATAAAGCCCTTTTCTAGAAGCTCCTCCCGCTGCTTCTTTAATTCCTGCAACTCTACCGCTGCCATTCGATACGGAGCTATCGAGACTGGCGCTGCTCCCGGCACCGTCTGAATCTCAAAATCTACCTCATGCTGCGGCGGTAAAACCTGTAACTCGTCTGGGAATACGTCTGGATATATTGGCAGATCGCTAATTTCTAGTTTGTTTTGTCCTAAATTTGTCACAGAGGCCAAAATATCACACCGAAATCTGCCAACCTCATCACAATAAGGTCTGCCACAACAGTCAGCTCACCGATCCTCAGCTTACCGATCCTCAACTCACAGTCTCTTAGTACTCTATCTACTATTACTTCATCTCTGGCTGGCATAGATACGGCTACAACATTACCCTGTGACTCTACACTACTCCCCAACTGCTCTACAACTGACTCACTGACGAATGAACAAGTCAACCCAGGGTCTACAATGCCAAAATATCAAATGTTCGTATGGAAATCGTACCAGTTATCACGTCTGGGTTGGCTACAGCCTCATCATGTGTCAAAACATAGACACGTGCCTGAGACGCAGCTGCAGTCTGAGAAGCTCCTCTGCCTCTCATAGTGGCACTAAAAGTCCTGCCACCCTGCCTGCACTGGTAGTCGGGGCTCCCCTATTATCTGCAATGTTGCTCAGTCCCGATACAGCTCTACCTTCATCTCTAGCCTTTCCATAGCAGAATTTGACCTGATGTCCTGGCTTTTGCAATAGAAACACAACCCACGGGTATCTCCCCAAACAACTCCTCCTGAACTCTGTGGTCTAGAAGCAGGAGGTCTAAAGGTGTGACTACCTCTACTCCCAGAGCCTCATCTATATCGGCTACCACCCCTACTGGCACTCTGAGAAGACCTGAACTCTGTCCCCGGATACCCTCCAGTAGTGTTGGAACTATCGGACTTTTTCTGTCGCTTGCCATCCACACGGCCCTCCTCGACCATCAACTCCTCAGTCTTCAAGGCGGTCTCCAAAAGTATCTGATAAGTAGGTTGCTTCATATTAATACGGCTCCGAATATTGAGCCGCAACCCTCTCTCAAACCTGTTCTTTCTCTAAACATTGGTAGATACATCCTCTGGCGCATACCTGGAAAGTCTAGTAAACTGCGCCTCATACTTTACCACAGTCAAGTCCTTCTCTTTCAGCTCAAGGAACTCTAGCTTCTTTTGTCTTTGTAATGCTCGTGAGTGTATTTCGTAGCAAAGTCCCTCTTTAAATTTTCCCAAGTTAGGGTGGGGGGTCACTCTGGCTCCTGGGTACTGCCTCTCACCAGTTGTAAGCATCCTTTTCTAGCAACGAGGTAGTGTACATCAGTTTCTGCTCAGGTGTACACCTACACCTATTAAGTATCTGCTCCGTCTGACGAAGCCAGTCCTCAGCCTCTACGGGGTCAGTGGTCCCCTCAAATGACTTGGCGCCCTGCATGCGCACCTCGGAGAAGTTTTTGTCGATCTCAAGGTTCGCTCTCTAAAGTCCCACAGTCGGTGCCCTAGGCTCGCGACCCTGCTGGTTGCTCTGCTGGTCGCTCTGCTGGCCTCCAATCTGGCCTAGTAACTGTAGCATCATAGCGTGATAGAACTGGGCGTGTGCGGGATCAAAGGGAATAGCACCGGGCACAAAAGGTTCTCCCCATGGTGTAGGTGGTATTTCGTGTCCAGGAATTGGTCGCTGTCTCTGCACGGATTCCTAGGACTAGGCGGTAGCATCGTGTGATACCTCGTCTATAGGCTCCATCCTATCCAAATCACAATTTAAAAACCTTTAGTTTCATGAAAATAATACAATGAAAACAAGTTTTCTGGTTTAGTCCGCAGGGAATCTAATCCCCGCTCTGATCCACTAAATGTGAACGCCAATTCCGTTTAAGTCCATTTTCTAATAAGTAGGATTTTTGCCACCATTTTTTTCTTTAAAATAACATTTATAGTTTAGAAGAGATAAACATAAACATACATATGTATAGATAAAATCCAGTGTGACATACATGCACTTTCTTAAAACCGATCAAATACAAAATGAAAGTATCAGAGATGCGGAAGCAAAGGTTCACGGTTTAAAAACAATACAAGTGTAAATAAAAGCATTTACTATAATGTGTTAGGCAATACAAAATCCAAAAGTGCACATGTCCAGAAGATGCTAAGATTCGACCTATCCCGTTCGTATCACATGCCGTGCTCCGCTCCAAAATCAAGTCCCAGCAGCTACTGACGATCTGCACAGAATACAACAATGACATATGAGTATATTTTATATACTCAGTAAGATTTTCTTTAATGTCTCTATATGCTGGGGTGCAGGGGAGACTTCGGCCATCCAGGCCTTATTCCCCCCAAACAATAATGGCTCCCTAAAGCCATTCCACAACAAGCATTTCAAGTGTTATTTAATTCATCTTTAGTGTTTAATTCATCAAGGAATCATCCTAAGATATTAGCGTACACTTAGTTTCAATTTGGATGAAATTCAATAATGTTTTTATGTTTAAAAACTCAAAATAACATATGTTATGGTCATATTAACGTATGTTATAAATAGGTAACGTATGTCAAGTTTTATGCCTTAACACACGTTATTTTGGGATTCTACCCACATGAATAATGTATGCCAAGGTGAAAACAACGTATGCCATAAGAGGATTAACGTATGCCAAGTCTGGATGTTGGCATACGTTAATTCCATCAGAGTTTGTTGCCCAAATTTTGCCTAAGTTTTCTCAAACATACACTTCTGCAATCCACTTAATACATCAATCCAATGCATAAAACAACCATATAAATTCAACATACATCCAACTCATTACATTTAACCATTTAAACTCATGATTAATCACATCTCAATAAAGATTCATCCAAGCCATACACATCCAAACAACATCCATAATATTTCATAAACATATCAAAATTCTAACACAACCATTTCTTCACATGCATTACATCAATATACCAATCCAAGAATGTATCATGAGTGCATATGTAT
>CANYCX012720718.1:0-12299 GCA_948193385.1 Breynia disticha f. nivosa
ATGCGCGTACTTCCTAATTTCAGATTTCTCCAATTTTCTTCGATTGTTTTGCGTCAACATTCGATCAACCTTTGATATACCTTTGTATATTAACTTTTAAACACATATTTATCGTCATTTTATGATGGGACTACTAACCCCACAGAGGCAGAGGATGGGCTCCGACACACGGAGCGGATATTTAGCAGGTGGGGATGCACTCTGGGATAGAGGTTGAGGTATGCTACCTCATTGCTAAAGAAGGGAGCCTGGGATTGGTGGGAGGTAGTTCCTGGGAGTTAGAGCGACCCTCCCACCCTTACCTGGGACGATTTTTTGAGGAAGTTCGCAGAAAAGTACACCCCTCCACTCTATCGCAGCCGAGAGAAGATAGGGTTTCTGGAATTAAAGCAGAAGGACATGACAGCGACCGAGTACGAGGCCCCGTTTACTAGACTTTTCTACTACGCACTAGAGGATGTAGCGACTGACCAGCAGCGGAGAGACAGGTTTGAGAGGGGATGCGGTTTAATATTCGCACCCGGATTGCTATGAAGCCATCTATTTATCAGATGTTGCTAGAAACTGCAGTTAAAGCCGGGGAGCTTATGATTGAGGAGGGACGTGCAGAGGTTAAGAGGCAGAAGAAGTTCGGTAGTTCCAGAACCACTGGGGGACAGCGGAGGGTAGAGTTTAGATCTCCCAAGAGCACTAGTAGAGGAGGCAGTCATCGGAGAGGTGGGTCCAAGAGTAAGAGAGTCACACCTATAGACCTCCTACTTCAGGACAGTAGGGTTCTGGAGGCCGCACTGGTGGAGACACTCGACCACTATGTTTTTATCGTCACCAACTGGGCCACAAAGGTTAAACACTACTGTGAGAAGATCAGAGACGAGGCCAGGGAAGCATCAGGGCAGAGTAGTGTACGAGATAATAGAGGGGTTTCTACTTTTGACAGGGGCTGAGACAAAGGTGGAAGAGCTTCTGGTACCACCTCTATATGTGGAGGAGCATCACAGTTAGCACCTCTGGCTCAGACATGTATCTATGCTATGACACGGGATGAGGCGGCAACCAACCCCGACGTTATTACTAGCACAATCACTATTTCCTCCCACAGTACATTGGTGTTGATTGATCCTTGATCGACGTGTTCCTTTGTTAGCAATTTATTGATAGAGAAGATTGGGGGTAGAGTGTTACCTCTAGGCTACATAGTAGCAGTCTCGATGACAGCTGAGAGTACGATACTAGTGAGTGAGGCAGCGACAGACTACTACGCAAAGGAAGTGGGATCGAAGTTGTTGGTGAGAAGAGGGTCCTTTTGGTGGGCGAGAGAAGAGTTATTCCTTCCTGGTTGGTGGCAGCAGCGGTGGTTGCAAAGTTGATTAGAGATGGGTGTGAGGCATTCTTATCTTGCGTGACAGATACGAGTAAGGCAAAGCAAGAGGTGAGTGATGTAGATGTTGTAAGGGAGTACCCGGAGGTGTTTCTAGAGGAGTTGCCACGTTTTCCATCGCAGAGGGAGGTGGATGTTGAGATTGAGACAGTGTTAGTAATGCTGTATAGAATGGCCGCTATAGAGTTAAAGGAATTAAATAAGCAGTTAGAGGAGCTTCTAGATAAGGGTTTCATCCGTCCTTGTGTGACCGTGGGGCGTGCCAGTGCTTTTTGTGAGGAAGAAGGACGAGAGTTTGAGGCTTTGCTTCTAGATAAGTATCCACTACTAAGGATCGACGATCTGATTGACCAGTTGAGGGGAGTGATAGTGTTCTCCAAAATAGACTTGCGGTTCGGGTATTGGCAGTTAAGGGTAGAGAAGAGTTCTATCCCGAAGGCAACGTTTTGAACCGTTATGGTCATTATGAATTCACAGTAATGCCATTCCGGTTAACTAATGCACTAGCAGCCTTCATGGCATTGATGAATAAGCTGTTTCAACCATTTTTTGACCGGTTTGTGGCAGTATTTATAGATGATGTGTTGGTATATTCTAGAGACCAGGAGGAGGATGAGGGGCATATTCGAGTTGTTTTGGAGTTGTTGAGGGAAAAATAATTGTACGCCAAGTTTAAGAAGTGTGACTTCTGGATGAGTGAGGTGGTCTTCTTAGGCCACGTAATTTCGGAAAAAGGTGTTAAGCCGGACCCGAGCAAGATAAAAGTCATACAAGAGTTGGAGACCCCTAAGAATACGACCGAGGTGCACAACCTTTTGGGTTTGGCAGGTTATTATCGGCGCTTTATTGAGGATTTTTCCCGGTTGGCGAGGCATGACAGGCTTGCTTAGGAAGAATACCCCGTTCATTTGGAGTGAACGATGTGAGGAAAGCTTTCGAGATTTGAAGAAGAGATTGGCAAAGGCTTCGGTGTTGAAATTACCGACCGATGGTGGTGGATTTGTGGTGTATACGAATGCCTCTGGGACAAGTTTAGGTGGAGTTCTAATGCAGAAAGGGCGGGTGATTCTGTATACATCTCGGCAGTTGCGGGCGCATGACCTTGAGTTGGCAGTGATTATCCACGTTTTGAAAGTGTGGCGGCTCTACTTGTATGGTCAGACCTTCCAGATTTTCACCGATCACAAGAGTCTTAAGTATATCACCACGCAGCGAGAGCTAAACTTGAGACAACGAGATGGATTGAGTTGCTTAAGGATTATGACTGTGCTATAAAGTACCATCAGGGGAAAGCGAATGTGGTTGCAGACGCGTTGAGTCGGAAGGGAAGAGAAGATGCTAATGCATTGACCTACCGAGTGGTGTCCCTATTTGCCTTATGGAGCTAAGGGTACAGTTAGATGTGGTTGAGGGAGAGATAATGGGTAATATTTGGGTGAGACCCCAGTTGAGAGATTCGATTTCAGAGCGGAAAGAAGACGACCACCTAATGAAGATAAAAAGAAATGTAGAGAAAGGGAAGTCGAATACACTTCACCAACTAGATGAGGATGAGGTGCTATACTACGGGAAACGATTATTCGTTCCAGACATACAAGAGATTAAGGAAAAACTGATGGAGGAGGCTCATTCTTCACCCTACTCAATACATCCTGGTAGTACCAAGATGTATCGAGATATCAGAGACTTGTATTGGTGGGTTAATATGAAGCGAGAGGTGGCAGAGTTTGTAGCATGGTTCCTCCCTTATCAATAGATCAAGGCAGAGCACCAAGCCCTGGCAGGAAAGTTAAGACCGCTTGAGATACCAGACTGGAAATGGGAGAAGATAACAATGAATTTCATTGTCAGTTTGTTGAGGACCTTTAAGCAGAACGATGTAGTTTGGGTGATAGTGGACCGGCTTACTAAGTCGGCAAATTTTCTAGCGATCCGACAGGATGACACCATAGATAAGCTTGCGAGCTTATATGTATCAGAGGTTGTTAAACTTCACAGGGTACCTTTGTCTATTGTGTCAGATCAGGATCCGAGGTTCACGTCGACATTTTGGAAGAGTTTGCAGGATGCTATGGGTACCCGACTGCGATTCAATAAGGCATTTCACGCTCAGAGTGACGGGCAGTCAGAGAGGATGATCTAGACAGTAGAGGACATGATGAGGGCATGCGTACTGGAGGTTGGGTAAAATTGGGACGACCACTTACCTTTCATTGATTTTGCTTATAACAACAGTTTTCACTTCAGAATTGGGATGACACCCTATGAGGCTTTATATGGACGGTGATGTCGTAGCCCACCTTACTGGGATATAGAGGGGTTGAGGCAGATTGAGGGACCGGAGCTGGTGCATCAGACTTTAGAGAAGGTGAATGTTGTGAAGAAGTGTATGCAGACTGTCCAGGACCGCCAGAAGAGCTACTTTGATCGGCACCACCGGGAGATCGAGTACGAGGTTGGTGAGGGAGTATTCCTCCAAGTTTCACTTTGGAGAGGTGTGATCTGTTTCGACAGGAGAGGAAAGTTAAGTCCGAGATATGTGGGTCCATATGAGATCATCGAGAGAGTAGTGCCATTAGCTTACCGACTTCAGCTACTTACAGAGTTGTCTCGACTCCATAACGTCTTCCACGTGTCCATATTGAGGAGATATAGATTCGACCCCAGTCATGTGTTGAAGGAGTCAGAGTTAGAGATCGCGGAGCATCTCACTTATGAAGACGAGCCAGTAGAGATTCTAGACCTGCAGGTCCAACAACTACAGAATCACGAGATTCCGATGGTTAAAGTAAAGTAAAGCTTCCGCTCACCCAAGGAAGCTATGTGGGAGGTGGAGAGCAATATTCGAGATAAGTAACTGCACCTTTTCCCGAAGCAGCATAGAACGAGGTATGTTTTGACTTTGCTTGGTTGTTTAAGTTTAGAGCTGTTAGTTCAAAATTGGTTAAGGAGTTCCATTGATTGAATTAAGCTAGCTTTTTTCAATTTTGGGACAAAATTTCCTAAGGGGAGAGCTGTAACGCCCTAAAAATACTATGGTAATATTACGACAAATCGGCAGAAAATGCCTAAATTTGGCCAGAAACGGCCAGGGAATGGCCATCTAGGCCGTTCCTCAAGACCGTTTTGGTTTGCAGAGTGGCAACGGCTGTGGGAATGGCCATGTGGCCATTTCTAATGGCCGTTTGGCTTGTTTGGAGGTCAAATTAAAATACACATTTTCCTTGTTTAAGAGAGATAAAACATTTCAAGCAAACACACACAACTCCCAACTCATTTCCTTCAAAACCCTACCACAAAACACTTTCTCACACCCTTCCAAACCTTAAATCCTTACTCCTAACGCGCAGAGGCTCGCATATTCTTCCTAGAAAACACCCCCACACAGACTTTAGGGTTTGTGGACGAAATTAACAAGGTAAACTCTAATTTTAGGGGAAAATGTGGGCTATTTTGAATGGGTTTTTTTTTGGGTTTTATTGGGGTTTGTGTGAGAATTAAAATGTTAGTCAACGTTGGCTTGCATTATGAGTTTATGATTGTTGAAACCTTAGGGTTTTAGAAAGTGTAGGAAGAAGAGGTTAGTGAATGAAAATATGTTAGGTAGAATGATTAATGAAGTTAATATGGCATGTAATGTGTGTAGGCATTACGATTCGGGATTCGAATCGGAGAACGGGCGAGGAGCTTGATCTAGGAGCCCGAGGGAAGTGTACTCAACACTTACAATCCGAAGTTTTGGCTTCGTGCAGACATTCTTATGGTTGATAATAATTGTTATTTGTATTGCAATTTGAGTTTGTTGGAAAAAATTATGAGTATGCTTATGTTTTTGTGGAAATTTTGTGCTGGGAGACTAGAATGGAATTGAATTCGTAAATCATGAACTAAGCTTAACTTGCTAGAAATAGTAAAATGAGAATGTGATCGGTTTGAGTGGCTGTGGCAAGGATTATGTGTGTTTTGAAATATAAGTCGCAGGAAATTAAATAAGGTAATATGATTGATTGCGATTTAATGGTATAGTTATGCCTTCTGCAGTGAGAAAAGGAAGCAAATGATGATCATGAATTTGTTGTTGCTAAGATTTTGAATGAATGGAATTGTGTATGGTATGTTGGAGTATTATGGTTAAAATATGGAAATGTTGCATTCATATTCATACCATATGTGCATTTTGTTGATTAACATCTTTGGATGTTAAAATTGGGGATTTGCCAATCGAGCGAAAGATCACGATATAATTAGGGATTTGCCAACCGAGCAAAATCTCATGATATATATTTGGGGATTTGCCAACTCGAGAAAAAGCTCAATTGATTATTTAGGGATTTGCCAATTTGAGAGTGGACTCTCTCACGCGCATTATAAGACCCTAGGGCATACATATAGTATAGTTGCATTAGCATTTCATGGTTGTGCAATTATGTGGATTTTGGACTTGGTATGGATGAGGAAAATGAATATGTTTATGCAATGAAATTGAATCTATACTTGTTTGACTTGTTAGCAAAATGGTTTGCGAATTTGGTTGTTGTAAGTGGGTGTTGAATGCGACTAAATGAAAACGAAATGTTTGTGATGTTTTGAGATGTGGAAATGTGTGGAAAATGATTAGTGAATGTTGGATTGATGCTTGAATGTTTAGAAATGAGAAATGCATTCTGTTTTGATATCTGCAGGTGCAAACGGCTAGGGAACGGCTAGGTTGGCCGTTTTCCATGGTCGTTTCCGTTATGAGATTTAGTCTGGCAGGGCAAAACAACCAGGGAATGGCCAGTGTGGCCGTTTCCCTTGCCCGTTTCCCCTGTTCTGACTTGTAAAAGATGAGTAAATAAGTTGTGTTTGAATTGCTTGTTGCGTGTTTTGATTAATGAACCTAATACATTGTGAAATTGGAGGAGGTTAGGTCGCGGAGGCCAAAGGTTTCCCTGCGCATACAACTTAATAACCTATAAGGATCGCTTACTGAGTATTTTAAATACTCACCTTCTATTTTGCTGTGTAAATATGTGCATATCAATAGTAGCGTGGTACCGGACTACTCTTTTGGGCGGAGCGCGTGCGTGTGAAACTGGAAGCAGGTCGGCCCCTTGATGATTTTAGGATTTATCACACTTTTGCATTTTGTATAGCATAGAGCCATACACATGTGTTAGTATAGGCTTGGCATTTGCATTGTTTTTAAACCAAAACCATTAGCTTCTACACTAGTTTTGAATTTGAATTTTCGAACGGTTTAAAATGAGATGCATGGTTGCAATTTTCACTACTTATACTTATATGAACATTGTTTTTTATTTGAATGGGGTTGATGTTGTCATTCATTATTCAAAAAAAAAATGGGACTGAAAAATCGAGGTTTAACGTAAATGAACTTTATAAAAATTGGCGTCACATTATCACCATTTAGAGTTAGGAAGTATCAAGGTTTTGCCACTATTGACGGGGAAATTAGCTAGCTTTGTAATAGTGTTTGGGTTATAATGTTAAAGGGACCAATCATTTAACGTTCTTTCATTAGTTATTTTTTTTTCTTTTTTTGTTCCTTTTCTTATTTTATTATTGTTGCTTTAGTATGTTCTTTTTATTTTGCTTTATTGATTTTGCTTGTTGATTTTGAGTGTGGAGTTCTTTATTTATTTGCATTATGTTTCTTTCATGTTTGTGTATGTTTGATTTTTTCATTTTGTTGGTTGTAGATATTTTATTTGTGTTATTTACTTTTGATTTTCTTTCTTGTTATTGTTAGATGCTGAGTGTGTTTGTTTTGCCTAGTTTCTTGTCGTAGTGTGTGCACACTCGTACGAGAAACAAGACGAAGCGGGAACAGCAAGCAACTACCAGTAGCAGACAGATGCAAATTCTTTTGAACTCTTCTAGCAATTTGAATTTAAGAGCACATTCACACGAGAGCGGTAGAGGTGATGGAATGGCGGACAATCTGGGAATTCTAGGTGCGCATCTTTCCCAACCTCATACCATTATAGATTATTCTAGTCTGCCATTTATGGGATGGGTTAGCCAATTAGCAGACATAGGATAATGCAAACAATTACGAGATTAATCTATAGATTATCCAGATGGTCTAGAGCTAGTTGCATTTTGGAGGAAAGTCATATGAAGATACGAATTCTCATATGCCAAACTTTTTAGAAATTTGAGATACGTTAAAAAAAAGGTGTTTTGGAGCACGTAAAACGGTTATTGCTATTTCCCTCTGACTTAAGGATGATGTTCGCTCGTAGTTTTGCAGTCTACCATCAGGATCAATTGAGATGTGGGATCATCTATTTAATCGATTTTGCTAGAAGTGCTTCCCACTGTCGCAATTGATCCTGTTATGAGAAAAAATTATGAAATTCATGCATTACTCACAGGCGAGCCTTGGTGAGACTTGGGAAATATTTAAGGATAAAAGCCTATAGGAGTATATGGCTCTAAAAATGAAGCAAGCAATCGATTCGACATATGGCAGATCTGAACTGGATAAGAGCCTAGAGGAGTATATTGCTCTAATTAAGGATATGATGTTAAATAGTTATGCATAGGTGATAAAGCTAACAGACCGACATTGCCTTAGTCGTCAAATACCTTACAAGTGGACCACATTACCACTTTGGAGGCACAAATCATGATCCAAGGCAAATAGATAGAGAAGTTGATGAGATTACTAAAGGAGCAAACTCTTGGAAGCAGACTAGCACATCGATCAGTTCATTGCTTTACGTTTGGAGGAGGAAACCCAATGGAGACCTGCCACTACACTTTTTATTCCAATGAGAAAGTGGAGTTTGTCAATTGGTGGACTGCAGTTCAATCACATTCACCCAAGTATTATTATCAGTGACCTATTTGTAGCCAACCTTCATATCTCACTCATCCATCATATTCTTATTCTTAACATTACTCTTAGCAACATTCGTACTCATAGCCACCACCTCCATATCAGCCTTCATATATTCCACCTTATCAGCCACAATTAGATTCCCATCATAGACCATCACGACCTCCAAACCTTTTGAACTGTAACCCATCATATCAACCACCTCATGCTAAAACTCCCAAGTTTTGGAAGTTTTGGTTGTTCTTCTAGCCTAAACAAGAGTGCTACCAATTTGAGCAGTTAGCAGAAGGAAGAAAAAGGTACCATGGTAGGGAGGAAGGTGAAGAAATCTAGCATTAAAATAGGGATCTACAAATGATAATCAACAACCTAGAATATCAAATGTGTAACATCCCGGGAATTTTTTGTCTTAAAATTATGAAAAATAAATGTTTAAATATATAATGCATATTAAAAATGATGAGTTATATGTTTAGGTTCTGATCTAGATGAACACAAATGAACACATTTGAACATGACCATAATGAGAAAAGAACATAAATGAACACATATGAACATGGTAGTAAAGTACACGTGGTGGAGGCCAAGGTACGCACAATCGGCACTACAACACGTAGTTTAGATTCCACCATGTGTGGATTGCTGTTTACATAAAAAATATAAAACGAACACTCACGAATGGTACAAAAAATCTCATTTGCAAACCTTCACTCCCAGAGCAAAAGAACAAAAGAAAAAGCTGAGAAAAGGGAGATTTAGAGCAGAGAAGGTGATTTTAGTTTTATTCATGCAATTAATCATCTTGAGTTGATAAGGTAAGTAAGGTTAGGTTTAGTTAAGGTTGATTTAAGGCATATGACTTATTATTTGCTGATTTATATGAAGTTTTGGGTACTAGAAATGATGGAAAAAGTGTAAGAGACTTGAATTAATTGTGTGTATATGTTAAGAAGGAATTGAAGAAGGAAAGTTAATGAGAAATAGTTAAAACTTAAGGTTTAATTAAGGTTTACAAATGGTTGATTTCTGAAATTGTAAACCTTATTCAATTCTTATGTATTGAATGGAATTAAAGCCAGAATTAATGTATCAATGGTTATTTTCGTATAGGAAGATCTGTACGACTGTCGGGAGGATTTTGATTCGGGGTTTAGCTTATTGTTTTGCTTGATTTTGAGGTAAGTGTTCTTACACTTACTAAACTGATTCATAAATTGTGTTAATTAGACTTCTTTATAAGTAATGATAGTTGGCCTATAATGATTTGTTGAGATTGCTAGAGTTAGTCGAATCAGATTGGAAATGAATGAGTGGAATGGATTGATTATATGTTGATTTGGATGATTTAATGATATAAAAATGGAAATGAGATGTTATGATTAAATGTTGACATATTATCAACATGGATATATTTGAATGAATCTATGATTGATTCTTTGTTGATTATTGAAATTGATTATTGGAAACCTCATACATGTTTTCCATTGCTAAATATTGGACAAGTGAGTGATTATTATACATGTGTGGTATTTCATTAAGATGTTGAAATGATATTGATATATTGATGTTGGATATACCTGTGTGGCATGTTTTCATGATAGTTATACCTGTCTAGTATTTGAGATGCTCTGTGTGAGCTTTACTGTGTACTGATACGAATGTCATTCTTATGCTGTGTGCTGATATGAATGTCATTCTTATTATGGATATTGATACGAATGTCATTTCTATGCTGTGTGTTGATATGATACAAATGAAATTCATTCATTCATGTAGTGCATAAGCATCTGTATGACACGAGCCTGTGTGGTAATACTTTTCCTGTGTGGATGAGGATTTACTGTGTGTTATCCTGGACTAAGCTGTGTGTGGTCCGTATTTATAAGCTATATGCTCAGAGCTGTGAGCTCAAGCTGTGTGCCATTCCTCTGCTGTGTGCGATAGAGGATTTCCACTGCTATGTGCTATGGTGGATAATAACCTGGGGTCATCCTGTGTGGATTTGCATTAGCATTTCATATCATACATTGAGATTCATATATGTATAACAGTATGATTCTGATCCTGTGTGGATGTTAACTTGTGTGGTTATATATATGCTATCCTGTGTGGATGATAAACTGTGTGGATGTTAAACTGTGTGATTTGACTTACTATTTCCTATGTGGAGTATGGATCTCTGTGTGAGATAGAACATATGTGGTTCAAGAATGCTTTATGCTATCTGCCTGCTGTTCTGTGTGTGGAACTCATTTTTAAGAACTTAATTTTGTAATATTACATTATAAAACATAAAATACATGAAATTTCTAAAATCGAGGAGAGAGAAAAGTAATTATTTTTTAATAATCTTGACCCATTTTCATAATTCTCGTATTATAAATGTAGCAGAAAATAAAAGTATGTTTATAAAAAAACATATGACTCAAAAGAGTTTAACATAAGTACATACATATACAAAAGAGTACAAAACCCAAAAGTATAACATCTCAAAATACGGAGCTCGACGTCGGGTGATATCGCTCTGGAATATCAGATCATAGCAAAAACCCGTCCAGCAGCAGCTATTTACGTCTTGCGCAACATTTAGACATTACAGACAAAAAAGATGAGTATTTTTCAATACTCAGTAAGCTCTTAACACCATTTAACATATATTAAGCTTAAATACACCCGCGATCAATTATATATTCATACCTCTCGTATTTTCTCATTTAAAAATGAAGCGCAGGAAAAATCAGAACTCAGCACGGGGTCGTGCTAAGCCAAAAACAGGGCATTTTTTACTTCTGATCTTTCGAAGAGCATAGGTCGTGCTTTTTAAACACTAGATCGTGCCAGTAGTCTGTATTGCTCATTTTTCAGCTGTTTTCAATCAATTTTCAGTGTAAACAAGTTTGCATGAGTTCAAAACATGCCTAACAAGTTTCTTTAACCATTTTACACATGTTTACACTTAATAACTTACATTAAACACTTTTATACATCAATTGTCAAGGTATGTAAGCAAACTTGCATTCTCATTACCTTAGCATTCTTTTAAATATCGTATATCCATCTTTCCTAAATTTATACATTACCAAATAACACATAACTAGCATTTCACACACCACATAAAACTATATCATGATCATGCAAGAATCATATCATAATCTATCCAACTTATATCAAGTAGAGCATCCATTTTACAATTTTAAAATCAATATACATAACTCCATTAATTAATACACATCAAGCATTTGAACATCTTTTATCATAATAAAAAACCAACATGTTATCAATGAATGCTAATGCTTATGATGTGAATGCAATTCATACGAATGCCACTGCCTCGGGGTCTTCATTTTCTCATTTCTTTTTCTTTTCTTTTTCTTTTTCTCTTTCCCTCGTACTAGTACGACATCGGAAGTCCATCCAGAATAATCCTTGGTCCCAGACCGGCATCAGACTTTTGCCCGGAATCATCTCAGGCCTTGCCTGTTTCTCATTCTCATTTCATCTCCGTGTCACACACTATATGCAACACTATGAATGAACAAATGCATTCATTAATCAACAACAAGTATGATCAACATACATCCAAAGCAACATATGCTATGATCATTATCCATAATCATTAAGTCAATATAGTTTCAAATAGCATACTTATACATGTCAAGATGAATCACTCATATCAATCTTACACATGCTTATCAAAATCAAACCATATACCTTTCTCAAAGAAAAACATTAACATATCTCAATCACATCAATTCCAATATGGTTCACCTATTTTTACCAAACTCAACAAGTCATTATAAGCCACTCCATAATCAACTAATCATCAACCAAAGGCATAATAGTTAAACATCCATATTCAAGTTCATTTTATACAATTACAATTCATCATTTCATTGCATTTAGTAAGTGTAAGACCACTTACCTCAGCTAAAAGAAAATTACCGCTCTCGAACGGCACCAACTAGATCAATCACAACGTCGTACAGATCCTCCTATACGAATTAATCGCACAAACTTCATTAATTAATCTCTCTAACACTGAATCTTACTTAAAATAATAAATCTTTCTTTCAA
>CANYCX012720759.1:0-14443 GCA_948193385.1 Breynia disticha f. nivosa
GTATGTTTTATATACTACTGCAATTATGCTCCCAAGAGCCGGTAACCACTCCCTCGTTGTGTACGCTCCCAAGAGCCATTTCCAATTGCCCACACAGAGCCCTCATTTAGGTTAGTTTGTTTTGCACTCAACACCTACGTGCATGAATGTGATGGCATTGTTCTGATGACTAAAACATGTATCCATATCAATACCAAATCATGCTTTCAACATGAAATCACTAATGGCATAACCATATAACCCAACAATTCATAGGCAACAATTCATAGGCAACATTCCATCAAACAATCCTTTATCGATATTTATGGTAGAATCAATCCATAACTATAACATTCATACATTTATACCACTTGTATAAATGTTATCTTATAACATAAAAAATTCTAATGAAGGCAATATACAATTAACTTTGGATAAATTTAGGACAAAAATGACAAAACAGTGAATTTTGGCCAATTCAGACCAACTACACGATTTTGCAAAACTACACGGTTTTGACCGTGTACTTTTACTCTTGTCCGTGTAGCACGCCAGTAGTGGTACACGGACATTTGCTAATTACGCGGGCAAGTCCGTGTACTACTACCATGTTTTGCACTTGTCCTTGTAGCACGCCAGTAGTGGTACACGGGCATTTGGTCACTACACGGGCAACACCGTGTACTACACACCTTGTCCGTGTAGCACCCAGCACTGGTTCACAACATTTTCCCTACAATTCACTAACTTCATAATTCCATATAATCTTTTACTTTACACCAATATACTCACCAACAACACATATCAAAGTTTAAACACAATCACATATCAATAATCCACATTTGGCAAGTCAAATACATTTCTACTCAAAGTTTGTATATAAATCATATAAACGTAAAACATAATTTTCATTAAGCACAATTATGTTTATGGCATGCTTCACAACTCAATATAACACGCCATCATGATTACCAAACATGCCCTTTTCTATCAAACCACACCTATATACAATCCAAGCAATCCATTAACACCTACACTTATAACAACAATTCACAATTCAAATCATACAACTGCTAAATCCTATTTTTATCATCATTAACAACATTACCCCAAATTAACACACTACATAACCTTTCAATATGATACAATCCACTCATATCATTTTATAATCTTATATACATGTATGCTCACCAAGGAAAACTATGCTCATATATATAACATAAAGCAAACATATGCTCTTCTCAATAAGATACCAAACATATGTCAACATGACATCAACAGAATAGACTTACACAACCAAAACATATAGTCCTAAGAGCATACACAAACATCAACAACCATACAAAAAACATATATAACATTAGAGTCAGTTCAAACATTTTACACACATAAATTATACAAACAAGTAATATTGCATTCATGTTGCTTAACTGGCAAGCAACTCCTAATGCTCCGGTCTGGAACTTCCCTCTCTGGAAATGTTTACCTCCTATTACACAAATTATATCTTTACATTAATTAATTAAACACAAAGCTATGCAAAATGATAAATTAACAATGTTCTTATGTGAATGTTTCTAAAATGATCCCACTTATCTATCTCTCCTCTTCCTCTCCTTAATGTACAACAATCAACCTTCACCTAACTTCTCTTTCTTCCACTAACCTCCATTACTATCACTAACATATTTATTTACTTATATTTTACGATTCCTACTATGTCGCACTATCGTTAAACCCCAATTTCATACATTCATCCTTCAAAACCCTAAGCATTTTTACTACCAGTTCTTCATTCTCTAACATCACTTACTACCCAGTTCAATTGATGGTTCAAACAACATCAATATGGTCAAAAGATTCTTACCTAAGCACCGAAACTCGAAATCAAACCTAGGCTTTAAAAGCCTAATCCCGTCACTATTCACCCCCGACATTCAATCGTCAATTTTGGCCACCTAACACACGTATAAACACAAAAAATAGTTACCAATGGTTAGTACACATACTAAGCTTTCGAACGAGCCATTATATGCTCAAATCGGAGCTTAATTGAAAGAATTTCAAGTCCGAAAACTAGGGTTAAGATTAAAAAGCGGGATTCTAAAATTTCATACAAGAAATCTTACTGATAATCGATTCTCGATCAACCTCAGAGCTCCCAAATGGCAAGGTTTCCACGAAGAAACGTTTTCATAGGATTTTCCAGCTTTGGAACAGAAAAGAGAGAGAAACGTGGGAGAGAGAGAGATTGTAGTGAGAGAGAGACTAAAGAGAATATATAAGATTTGGTGTAGGATAATTTTGCCCCCGAGCTTATGGATTTACTCCCCCTTTGTATTTCCTCTTTCCCGATAAACACTTAAAAAATTTTATTTTCCGCCTAGACTCAACCCCTTTTTACTAATTTATTATTTAAATGAATTCACGAAAAATTTATATAATTTCTCATATATTTAATTAAAACATATTATTTCCTCGAAATTTGAGGACGTCACACTTAAAGCATGGCATGTTAAGTTTCTAAAGATACCATACTTAGATTTATCTACGATTCGATTTGGTTTAAATTTCGGGAACAAAATTTCCTAAATGAGGGAGAGTTATAACGTCCTGGAAAATGTAGGAATTAAAATAAATGGAAAATAGCTTAAAATGGGATTGAATCACATTGATTTAGGAAGTGCAAAAAATTTTACAGGAATATGCAGTGGACACGATCATCAGCACGTCTCGTGCTCATGTGTTCAGACGAGCACCACTTTGTACTCTAATTTGGAAAATCAACATGACTCGTGTTGGATTTATTTTAGAATGATAATGTGCACGATAGAACAAAAGCACGTGCTAAGATGCACAACATGACCTGATGACACGACCCGTGCTCAAGGTCGTGTTGATTGGGAATATCTGAACTAACTCATTATTCCTTCTTCATTCATTCAAAAACAAGCAAAGAACAGAATAAGTAAGCAGGTGCACGAGAAAAACACTAGAATTGAAGTAGGAAGAGAAAGTTAGCAAGAAACAACCTAATTCTTACCAAGAATCAACCACTAAGTTATTTATGGAGGCTCTGCATGACACTTGGATTGAACTAGGTAAGTGGTTCTTACACTTATGTTTATATTCGTATGATTGATTCATACTCGTTAGAATGTAAATGGATAAAACTAAGTTATCTTAGGATCCTATCTAGCTTGCTTTGTGAACATTGTTTTTCCTGTGTGGAATATGATATTACTCTGTGTGAGATGGTTACATGTTTTCTATGTTCATTTGCTGTGTGATATAAATGATTTAATGGAAAACATGATATGATTCTATGTGTTTATGATATTCTTCTTTATGTGAGTGGTGCTGTGTTCAATTATATGAATGTCATTTATACATTCATATGTGTTGCATATCATTTGTGTGACACGATGCCTATGCGGCTATGATTCCTATATGGATAAAGGATGTGTTGTGTGCTATCCTAGACGTGTTGTGTGTTGTCCGTATTTATGAGCTATATGCTCAGACCTGTGTGCTTAGGCTATGTGCCAAACCTCTTCTGTGTGGAACAAAGGTATCCTCTCCTATGTGGAATATAGGATGAAAAACTAGGTACATGTTGTGTGGATAACATTAGCATAACATATCATTTGCATTCATTTTATGTTATGACCTCTATGTGATTTTGACTCTGTGTGAAAGGTTGGCATAATTATGTTGTTTCTGTGTGAAAGTGGTAAGGAAATGTCATAATGAAATAAAAAGGTAAGATATAGAAGGTTGTGTGTTACTCTACCTTAAAATAGAAATTGAATAGGCATTTTCATAGCTCAGCATGCCCTCGTGCTTGAGGTCAATTTTAGTAGCACGTCTTATGCTGAGGAATAATCTGGAAATTACGATCAGCATGACATTGTGCTCTAATGTGCCACGAGCCGTGTTATCTAGAAAAGAAATGTTAGGCATGATCTGTGTTCAGATCGACAAGACGTGTCGACTGAGAATTAACCAGGAGCACGACCCGTGCTGCTCTCTCTTAACTCTCCTGCATTTTATTTAAACAGAATTAGGTCTTACTTACTGAGTGTTTTATATACTCACCCTTGTTTAATATTGTGCAGATCGTAGGTAGCTACTCATCAGACTACAGATTGTAGTGATCAGCGTTTGCACGAGTTTTACTTCTAAGATCAGACTCCAAAGATCAGTTTTTGATATTTTGTTTTGTACATGTTGTACATATTGGCATATACACACGAGTTTGTAGTTTGAGATACTTTTCAAACTTTTATTGTTTGCTTCCGCTTTTGTATATATTGTTCTAAAACCATTTTGGGCCATGTTTTAAATGAAAGGCGTATATACTATTTTATTTCTCCTCGACTTTATTATTATAAGGTTTGGATATTTGAAATAAATGTTTTAAAAATTTGGGGTTCAAATCTTTCTTTCTCATGAACAATGCTGGTGCGCCCCAAGGTGATGCACTCGGCCTGATGAAACCTTTATCCAACAACTCCTCTAGTGGTTTCTTTAGATCCTGTAACTCTATAGCTGCCATTCTTTATGGTGCTATAGATAGTAGCGCTACTCCTTGTGCTTTCTCAATCTTGAAATTTTCCTCTCACTATGGTGGCAATCCTGGTAACACCTCAGGAAATACCTCTGAATACTCCTTTACTATCTCTAGATCCTTTACCTCTAACTTTGGTTTATTCAAATCCGTTACACAAGCTATGAAAGCTTTGCATCTGTCTCTCATCAGTTTGGTGGCCATCACCGCTGAAATCAAATTGGAAGGTATCACTTTCTGTTCACCGACTCACAACACCTTTCTCTCTCCTTCAACTTCTACTACTACCAGTTTTGCATAGCAATTAACCATTACTCGATTTTTGGATAACCAATCCATCCCTAGGATAATCCCAAAATTTTCCATTTTTAGAATAATCAAGTCTGCTATATATGCCATCTTTCCATTTTTTAGCTCGCAATTCCTCAACATATGTCTAACCATCACTGTCCCACCTGATGGTTTTAAAACTGCAACTACATACCCTAAAAGTTCTGCACTGCCCCCTATCTGCTTTACCACTGTCTCACTTTTAAATGAACAAGTAGAACCCCGTCAATCAACACTAAGGTATCATGTGTAAAGATGGAAACTGTACCAGTGATGATGTCTTGATTAGCTACTGCGTCATCTCTAGTTATGGCATAAACTCAGAACTGAGGTGCTGTCCCAGCCTGTGAAACTTCTCCATCTTTGAAGGCTGCCCCTCCTCTTGAGGTACTACCAGTAGCTCATCAACCTCTCCCTCGACGACCCTTAGTCGATGCAGTTGCTTTGTTGTCTCCTGCACTACTCTTTCTAGAGACATCTCCTCCTTGGGACTCTCGCCTCTGTAGAGAATCTCTAGCAAAATGTCCTGACTGATGGAAGTTATAGCAAAGAGAAAGGGTATCTCCCTTGTATGAGTACCTGTACCTCAACTCTGGAAGTAGGAGGCCTGAAGGAATAGCTCCTCCAACCTCCAGCTCCTCTCGAATGTCTGCCACTCCTATCTGTACCATGAGTTGCTCTCAAATCAGTCTTCTTATATCCCTTGCTGAACTAGAGCCACCAAAAATCTTCTGTCTCTTGCCCTCTCAACGTCACTCCCCAGCTAATAACTCCACTTCCCTAATAACTGTATTAAGTAGACTCTCATAAGTGGGTGGCTTTATCGCAATCTGGGTACGAATATTAAATCGCAACCCTCTCTCAAACTTATCTCTCTTTTGCTAATCTGTGGCCACATCCTCTAGCGTGTATCTAGATAGTCTGGTAAGTTGTGCCTCGTACTGTGTAACTGTCATGTCGTTTTGCTTTAGCTCTAAAAACTCAATCTTCTTCTTTGTCTAATACAATGGAGGAGTATACTTGTCTGTAATATCTTCAGGAAATCATCCCAAGTCAGAGTAGGAGGATCATTCTGACTATTCGGGACCACATCCCACCAACTCTAGGCATCCTTCTCTAAAAGTGAAGTAGTATATCTCAATTTCTATTATAGAGTACACCGCATACAGTTTAGGATTTGCTAAGTGTGTCTGAGCCAATCTTCTGCTTCTACAGGATCAATAGTGCCCTCAAAGGTTTTAGCACCCTGCTTTCTTGCTTCCTTAAAATTATGATCTATGTTTAAACCCTACTGATTCTAGGGTGGTCCTTGACTTCTCATCATTTTCTACATCATCTCCCAGAAAGGAGCATAAGTAGGATCATAATGTAGTACATTATCTTGTGCAGGCTGCTCATTAGGTGTTAGCGCAGATCCCTACCCCTGCACTGACTCTGTCGACTCAATAGTGTCATTGTGCAATAAAATGTCAATAGGCTCCATTCTAAAGAAATCACAAGTTCAAATCCTTTAGTTTTTCCAAAGCATGATGCAAATGAAAACATTTTGCAACAGTCCGCAAGGAATCTAATCCCTGCTCTGATACCACTAAATGTAAGTCCCATTTTCACAAACATTATTTTCTAATAATTTATACTATTAGAACGATACTATAATAAAACCAATTAATAAGATAATAGTAATAATACATGCATTTATTAGAAAACTGCGACCCAACATTTATACAAAATCAGAAGTATGTATGCAGAAGCTCTAATATAGTTTGAAAACAAACTAAAATGCATGTAAAGAATATGTAGAATGTATGTACAAAACAAAAAATCTACAATTTCCAAAATTAAGGATCCAAGACCTAAAAACTCGTATTGCTCTAATCTCAAGCCACTGCAAGTGTCGGAGTCCGACAGCTATCTCAATGCTCTATATAATTACAAATCACACACACACGTGAGTATTTTAAATACTCAGTAAGTGTTTTTACACACTTACCAAAGTAGTTAATGCATAAGTAATCGTTATTTATTATTATTTGAGTACATTATGCAATAGGGATAATTGCCTTATTGAATATATACTAAAAAATGTTCTTAAATTCTGTATTACATTCTGTCTAGTAATTTTTTTTCTGGAAGCACAGTCGTGCCAACTTGAGCACGGGACCGTGCTCATCGTCACTGTAGAACACATCTCTGGCACGAGTTTGTGGTTTCAAAATAGGCATAGCACTAGGTCGTGCGGATCAACACGAGGGACGTGTTGACCTTTTATTTTGCAAATTTTATTTTCATTTTTAAGGTACCAACTGCAGTAAACAATTTATCAAAGGTACTACTAAATTAAGCCATTTCTGGTACTAAATCCGCAGTAAATAAGACTCCATTTTGCACATTTCTTACCAATCATTCTTACACACAAAGCCATATCATACACATATGATAACCTTACTTTCAACACTCATTTAAGACATTTCATTAACCATACCAAATTACAATTACAACAGCTAACAAACATAATAAGTATTTAGGCATGTTTATACATTTTCCATGGCATCCAAAATAGATATGAGTGTATTATGAAATGCAAATGCAGTGCCAATGCATTCACATACAATATGGCCCAGGGTATTTCTTTTGTTTTTCCTTTTCCCTCAGACCTAGTCCAGCATCGAGCTCTCATCCAAAATATCCTCAGCCCATTCTGCATCAAGCTCTCACTTAGAATCATCATCGTGCTTGGCCCGACATCAAGCTCTCGCTTAGGATCTCACAGCCACGTGTCACATACCAATGCTAATGCAACACAAGAATTATATGCAATTTATTGTGGCCAAATATCATATCAAACACACACTCATGTTATGAATCATAATATCAAATTGAATGGTAGAACATTCTCATCATCAAAGCAACCACATATTTTGTACAAATCTCAACAAGCATAACATAGATCTATCATTAAGGTATAAACCAATAGAATCCATCCAAGCAGAACATGCCATCATATAAGATCATTTATATACAAAGGATCATTTCCAGAAGCCAATGCTTATTTACACAATAAATTCCTCTTACATAAACAATCAAAGCTTAAGAACACATATATGCTCAACATATCAGTCATAACAAGCAAGTTCATTTAGACACATTTGAACTACCATTTCAACACAATTGTACATTAAATAAGTATTATTAACCATACAGATGCAAGACATACAATAGTAAGTGTAAACGATACTTGCCTCACAAATTCATGAAGTCGGGCTCGCGGCTCAACTCTGATCCAGTTTGGGACAATCTGGAATTCCTAAATCTCCACCTATAAACAAAATTATCATACAAGGCTATTAATTATTAATTCTTCATGTCAAATTCTCAAATTTCATCCTTTTACTGCTTAAACTCCTAGCTCCTCTCTTAAGTCAAATGCACTGATTCTCATTTTTTGCATTCTCTACATGATGTCATAAATCATTCTTATTAGTTCAACTAATTCTAATTCAACTGACTAACACCATTTCAATACAAATTTAACAATTTCTCTTACATTTCTGAAATTGCCCAGCAATCTATAACTCATACTTTCATTCAAAACCAAGTTCATAAACTTAACTTAATGTTTTTAACGTGAACTTGGGCAAATAATTGATTCCTCCCTGCTCAATCACACTCTCCAAACACTTTTAAGGTTTCTACAAATTTCCTTTTGAGTTTTTACTGTCTGTTTGTAATAAACAGTGTTAGTAGATTTTTACTTAAAAGTTGCCTAACTGACATGCCCCTAAGCACGGGTCGTGCTCCAGGTCATGTCGTGCTTTTCTGGCACGAGTTCTATTTTGTTTGTGCACGAGATCGTTCTTGTCATTTCTAGCAAAGATGAGCACGTCCTCTGGCACGGTCGTGCTCCTTTCTGTGCTCATCTACTATTTTTAGCAAATTTCCATTTCCATTTTCATTTTGATTCAATTCTGTTTTAATCTATTTTATATATAGATTAATTCTAATAATTTTTGGGGCATTACAATTTGGTTCAATGAGAATGTTTAGGAAATTGCAAAATTTAAAGAAAGTTGGTTATGTCCTATAACCACTAAAACTTTATAATTTACAATAATATGTTTCATTGATTGTTTTATCATGTGCAGTCTTCTCTGGGATGTCGAAAATATTACTGTGAACTAAGCCACTGGTTATGTTTATCACGAACTCTTTAGTTTCTGAGTTGCTATATTTGTTTAATGGAAAAAATATATACGAAATTACTAATTCTGAAAAGTATTTAGTGTTCATAAATTTATATAACATTATTTGGTAATTATTAGGTTACATTTAACTTTTTTTTTTGCTTAAAGTAACTTTATATGTTTACTTAAGAACATTTGGCAAGGGAAGGGCGGTCGCTGACGTCATCCCCCTTCTTCTTTCGTCTCTGTCCGTTTTTATGGTGTCGCAACTTCCCTAATCAAATCACCCATAACAATATGTTAATTGAGTCCTACATCCACAAACACATTGGAATCTATATTGGAGTTACAAGAGGCATGACTTCTGATAGAGGTGCAAATTGGTTTGGAACTGATAGTTCACAGTTCTATGAACCATGGAACCTAAATTGGTCTAGCCAGTTCAGGGTGGTTTGATTCTGGTTCAGGTTCTAGTAGTTTTGCGTCTCGTTCGATGATTCAAGTTTGATTTTCCTTTAAAAACAAACCGAATCACACTAGTTAACAGTTCCATGGTTCGTGGAACCAAAACCAAACATGGCCGGTTCTGACAGTTCAATTTTAATTCATATTCTAATTTTAGAATCAAAAATTCCAATTCCAGTATGCTGGTTCCCATTTTTTTACACTTCTAGCTTCTGAATGCTACATTTTTTACACCTTTAGCATTTGAAGGTCACTATTTTATCTCTTTTGTAGCATTTCTCTTGTTAGACCTTGGTTAAGAATAATCCATCAATATTGCAATCCTTCAAATGGTTCATTACCAACTCATCAACATTCTAAAGATTGTGTTTGATTGAATTTTTAGTTATTTTTGTTTTTGAATGCCCTTCTACTGAGATAATCATGTCCGATATTCAAACAAGCATTAAAAAAACTCTAGCAACTTGGAAATGGAAGGTTTTTAATTTTAAAAAAAAAATAAAGAGTTGATTTAAATATTAAATCTTTATTTTAAAATTTACTCTTTATTTAGTCTAAAATTATTACCAATTTTAAGTATTTGCATGATAGGAATGTTTAGGATGATAGCAGGAATCACAAGGATGATTACCCAAGACATGGAAGCTGAGAGAAAGGAAGGAAGAAGGCGTGCAAAATTAGATGAAGAAGATCGGGAAAGTAGGTGATATGAAGATGTGCTCAAGAATCATCTAAAATCATCCTTCACCTTCAAAATTTTAACCAATTTTGCAAATTCATAGCAACTCTTCAATTACAAAAAACCCTAACAAATTCCTAATATCAATAACCACCACAATAAATTTCATCCATTCATATCAACAAAAAAGAAATAAAAGATTATGCAAAATTTAAGCCCTACAACAAATTTCCCCATTCAGAACTAGTTTAAAAACATATAAACAAAACCCTAATTATTCACAAACATCTCAAAGAATTTTGCTAAATCAATAAGAAAATACTTTCCTAACACAAAAAATTCCCAATCAAAACTCAAATTGACTATTTGATCTTCGATATCAAACTCTAATCTAATTTTTGTTTTGAAATATATATTTGTTTTATTTGAGGGAATGTATGAAAGAGTGAGGGTTTCTACAACTAATATTTTTTGTTAGGAACAAAATACCCTTTGCCAGTGTCGATTTGGAGCATCTCAACAATCCTCTGTTAAATAGTGTATTGTTATCATCTTATTAATTTTTAAATTCTAACTCTATGTTTAATTATATCTTTAATATTCTTTTGTTATAATCCTATTAAGATTTAAATTCTAACTCTATCTTTAATAATATCTCTAATAGTCTTTTGGACTAAATCTGTACTAAATTTGAACTAAATCAAAAAAAAATTGACCAAATTTAAATCAAATTTATAAAATTTTAATATATATTAAAAATTGATCAATTCATTTGATGATCATTGAAATATTTAATAATGTTCATTTGTGTTCATATGTTTAAATAAGCAAAGTTTTATAAATATATAAAAATATACATGAACATGAATGAATCTATAGTAATATTATCTCATTTTTTTCATATTTAGAAAAACATTGAAAAGAGAAAATGCAAAAATCAATTTGAAAAAAAATGAGCAAGGCCAGTAAACAATCCAAAAAAAGGACACAATATAGTGTAGTATTTAGAACCTCACAAACAAAAATCTTACTCTACAAGAGGTTCTTACATTATTCAAATTCTAAATTTTATGCTACATATGCATATACTTCTTGAAATGTAGAAAGAAACTTCAGAATTCTCCTATCCTGCCTTAACACCTCTTGAACATTACTATTAGTTCTCTTGCCATTAAAACTAAAACAAATTAAACAAACAACATCAATGGACCCCTATGCATCACATCAAATTTAATTTTAAAATAATCAAATTATTCCACTAAAAATAAAAAATCACATCACTTTCTAATATTCATGAAGATATTGCAAATTCAAGAAAACAATACCAAGAATTGACAATTATTCTTAAGTTTCAACCCTGTCACATTCATTATTGTCAAATTCTTTAACACAATCTTCCTATGCTTGCAAATTCTTCAGATTTTCCAACTGTACAAGAACTAAATTCACTCTATTAGGAAAATGTACCTCTCTTTTCATTAGTATAATTCTTTAATACAATCTTCCTGCACTTGTAATGACTATCGTTGGTGTCAGATTCACTATTGTTGTCACTTTTTTCATCCAAGCTTTTATAACTTATAAAATATAGCTTTTGGAATATTTCTTACTTTTCTATAGCTTCTTTTCCACTTTTCTTTTCATTACCTTCATTATCATTATCATTATCATTATCACGTTTCCCTTTCCTTGCATTCTTCCCATCACCATCATCTTCAGAGTCACCATCAAGGGTATACCTTTTACAACTCATTTTTGTTACTGGTACCTCTTACTCCTCTATCAGAGTCAGTTTCTCAACCCTGTAACGATTTTTGGTGCTTTTCCCACCATCACTCTTTGGTAATCATCAACATAAAATTTATCATCAAAGTCATGTCTTCTAGTTTTTTATTATTGTCTTGCAACATTACTCTTGTGCTTAGATAACTCGCTCTCATGACCAAAAATATCATCATCTTGACCAGAGTTATGCCTACAGTGAGATTTGTCGTATTTGTCACCCTTGTGTTGTGGATTGGCCTTAACATGATCAAAATCAGGCCTTTGATGAGATTTCTCTTATTTCTCAACCTCGCATTTTGGATTGTACTTGCCAATATCATATTTATCGAAAGACAAATTTTTACGGTTAACACAATGTTTTTTCCTTGCCTTTGGCGTTATTAAAGTTATTTTCTTCTTGCTCTCAAATTTAGCTTCATTGGCAGAATCATTACTCTCACTATCATATCTTTTGTTTTTTTATATTTTTTGCTTTTCTAATATTCCTTCTATTACTTAAGTCTACTGATAGATCTAGAAAGTGTTGCAAGGGGAGCAAAATTTAACTCAAATAAATATAGAATAAACTTTTTTACAATAAAAAATATAATGTAGAGTGTGTTAGACCTTTGATGGAAAGTAACACAAGTTTTTACTAAATTTAAAAATATATTTGAATTAAATTTAGTATTTTTATATCAAATAAAGACCAAAGCTAGACAAATTTTGACCAAATTTGGACCAAATCTAGGATAAACTTATAAAATTTTAAAAAAATATTTAAAACAATCAAATCATTTGATGATCATTGAAATATTTAAATATGTTCATATGTGTTTTTATGTTTAAAACAAGCAAAATATTGAAAATATATAAAGATATACATGAACATGAATAAATACATACTAAGTTTGAAATAATTAAATCTACTCCACGAGAAATAAAAAATCACATCACTTTCTAGTATTCGCTAAAAAGCTATAAATTCAAGAAAACAAGACCAAGAATTAACAATTATTATTGCTGCCAGATTATTTAGCAAAATCTTCCTATGCTTGCAAATTCTTCAGATCTACCAACTATACCAAATCTAAATTCACTGTCTTGGGCAAATCTACTGTGGAACTCATTTTCATAAAAACCAATTTCCTGATAAAAAATATAATTTATAGAAATGATATAAAATCAAGTCTAAAAAATAGAGGAGAGAGAAAATAAAAGATATATACACGCTGTATAAATCAAAACACCGGCCCAAATGTGTTTTTCATTCGTAAAATAAAACATTAGTGGAAGCAAAAATAAGTTTGAAAACATTCAAACTAAAAACCTGCGTATATATACAAATGTACAATATGTACAAATCCAAAACAACAAAAATGACAACTGGAGCTCAACCTCTGACGTAGCTCTGGAAAGTATCGATCAACTCTGTAGTCCAGTGAAAAGCAGCTACCTACGATCTGCACAATCATTTAAAACAATAACGGCGTGAGTATAAACAATACTTAGTAAGTATTCTCAGCTTTAACGTAAATGATGTGCAGGGGAAAGTATATAATAGCACGAGAACGTGCGTATCTATCTTGTCCCTCGGCATCCCCGAATGCCAGACAATTCATTATCATACAGATCTCAAATTCAGCACACAGATCTCAAATTCAGCACACAACTATTGATTATAATCTAGCATATAACTTTATCAAACTCTGGTACACAGCACGATATGATCACACAGATCAAACAATAAGCACACAACATAATACGATCATTCAATATCACGCACACAGCAAAATACGAACCACACAGGTTCACCAATAGCAATCTCAATCATACATATACGAATATAATGTATGAAGTGCAATGAAATTCAATTTCACACATAATGACCCATGTACTATCCACTATCGCACACAGCAGTGGAAATCATCCTCTATCGGACACAACAGAGGAATGGGCAATAAGGACCAGATCACACAGCTAGTCCAAAGCTCGTAATATGGACAAGATCACACAGCAAGTTCAGAATACAATGGCCACACAGGCTCGTGTCACACAGACATGTATAGATGACTGACATTCAGATAAGCACACAGCAGTAAAATGACATTCACGTCGCACACAACCCAGCATTTCGTAAAGCACACAGCACAGCTAAAACATTTAATATTAGCTCACACAGAGCAAATCAGACAATACCACACAGGTATCAATCAATCACTAACTCGTACAAAAAAAGAATTACCACAAAGGTATAACATATCAAACAATACATACCATATAGGTAAATCAAGCAAACATTTCACGTTCACTAAGGTTCATCTAGCAACTCAACAATCCATTATAAGCATCTTTGCTATACTTTGCTTAATCAACATAATTCTAAATAGATTACGATTCAATTTAGTAAGCGTAAGAACACTTACACGTAAGCCCCGAATACTTACCTCGAAAACAAGCAAACAATAGCCAAAC
>CANYCX012720764.1:0-15636 GCA_948193385.1 Breynia disticha f. nivosa
AGCATTATTCATCAATTTCCAGCAATTATAACAACCATTTTATAAGCCAAAAACTCATCCTAAACTTAAAATCAACCATATGTAAACCTTACATAACTCACCTTAGCTTGATTTCTTGAAAGAAATCAACTTAAAATAACCCCTAGCTCACTTTCCCTTTCCCTTTTAGCTTTTCTGGAGCTTTTTCTCTGCAGGGATTTTGCTTTGCAAAGTTTAAAATGAGGTTTACCGAATGATCAAAACTTATATTATTTTTTTCAAACCGACAGCATAGTACGCGGGGTCATAAAGTACGCGTGGTCGATCATTTACTACGCGTTTTCGCTCCCACAACGCATCTATTTGTACCAAGTACGCGTGCTCGGATTTTATTACGCGTGGTCGTGCCGACACCGTGTACTTTTGTTTCACTGCGCGTACTTTCTAAAATCAGAATTTTCCTGATTTTTCTTATGATGAAAATTTTTCCGGGATGTTACATATTCACTAATATCTTAAGTTAGGTGAAGGTTTAATCTCATTTGGACTCCATTTGTTTCTCAGAAAATAATTGTTTAGAAAAAATATTTATCACTAAAAGCTATTTAGTTTTGATAATCATATGAAAATTTAACCAAAAAATATTTGAAATGCATATGAAAAAATGTGTACACATAAAAAAACATTAACAAAATAAAAATTCTATAATAAAATATAAAATAACAAAAGGTATATAAAAAATATTTTTTTATATAGATTAATATAAATAAATTATTTTTTTCAGTTGATAAAAATATTTTTTTAATTTAAAAAAACAACAAAAAATTGTGTGAACAAAGGCTTAAACTCTTTATTCTGTTTAAGAAACATAAAATCTTTTTAAAAAATTATTCTTATACTCGACAATTTATAAAAAATTGCATTTCATTCTTAAAAAAAATCCCAATAAGGAACTAATCTACCTTAATATTTTAATTTATTTAACAAATAAACCATAACTTATAAATTTATAAGTACACTAATAAAAAATAATTCTCTAATTTTATTTCGAAAAGAAGAAAGAATTCTGTGTTTGGTGACCCAACGTTTTTCTCGAGCCTTTTTCAAAACAAAAGCCACAGGATGACATTTACTACCACGTGGCCAAATCTAAAAACAACATAATGAAAGAACCTTTGGGTGGTTTATAAGTAAAACCGGCTACAACCAGTAACAATAACTTCTAGAGCCGGTTACTAAGGGGTCAATGGTATAACTTTTGGGGTTTAAGCAAATGGGGGTTGGGTGGTTTTAGAGGATTTTGCAATCAGAGAGAGAAAGAGAGGTTTTTAAAGAGATAGAGAGAGAAAGCACTATAATGGTTGTGTTTTAAACAACGTTTTTAGTATTGAAATCTGAGAAAATGAGTGAATTGTGAGTTTTTGCGTTCGATCTTTGTGAGAATTTGAGTGTTTTAAAGGGAAAAGTTTGTGACTTTGGAGTGATTTTTTTTTTTTGTGTTTAGAGGTGAGAATTGCGGGTTTTATGCGGTGTTTTGATGTTTAATTATGGTATAGTTTGTGGTTTTTTATGTGGGTTTAGTGTTTTTGATGAGGTTTTGTTGATGAGAATTTGGCTGGTGACGGAAAATGGTGAATTTCACAAGGAAATGACTTTAAGTTATGGATTTTGAGTCAAAGTAGTGTATTTTTTCACTCATTTTGAGAATTATTATGTGGGTTCTTTTTCTTTGGTTTGGATTTGAGTCATGGTTTCAATGTAAATTGTTTCTGATCTTTCTCTCTCGGGATTTGGGGTTTTATGCCACAATTCTGCACGGTTTCTCCTTTTCCTGGATTTTGCAAGGATTTGATCTGAAATTTCTGGTGTTTTCATATAAAAAATGAATTTTTACTGTTGAAAGAACATTTTTTTTTCTTAAAAAACGATGGTGAAGATTCACTTTTTTTTGTTTTGGTGTGATATTTCAGTTTCTCCAAGATGGATTATGGATCCCTTGCTAACAGAACCTTTGAGTCCATGAAACTATTTTTTTTACTGACTGAAGTTATTTTTTTTCCCTCTGAAAACTCTTTTCGATCCCTCGTATCAGGTTTTTGTCGTGGGTTTGCGTTTTTCTTAAATTTCTTAAATTTGAAAACTAATATATATTTATCATAATTTATGGAGTTCATAAGTTTTTTACTGTCTTGAGAATTATCTTCCTCTCTATTGCTGTGTTTATGCTCAATTTCATTTCCTTTCTTGGTTTATCTGTTTTTTTTTCTTGTGTTCTGTATATGTGAATAAATCACATATATCTGATCGTTAAATTTTGTTCTTTTGTTTCTCTATGTGTTTGTTTGGATTCTATGTCTGTTTCGTTGGACTCCATAATCTTACAACTTAAATTGACGATCAGACGTATAACTTCTGAATGAACTCTTGCAAACCTCCAATTGTAGTACCAATTATGATGCATAAATTATCTGTTTTTCTTGCATTCTAGCAACTGATTATAGTAGCTCTTGGGGGTCTAATTTTATTGGTTTCTTGTGTACAAGAAGATATTCTGATTGTCATTACAGTTTCTTATTTGAGATTAGGAGGTAAATGATCAATGGGGGTTTCTGTTTCTTGCTGGCTCGGCGTAGTGACTTTGAATGCTATATCTTTTTCATTTTTTTGTTACTATGGCTATTCCTTTCCTCTGTTAGCAACAAGGCGTCTCCGCACTGTTGTTGAATGCCTAGTTTTGCAATTGCAATCATTTTCTTGTTGAATTAATATGCATAAATAGTAATCTGTTGAGCTTATAAAATTTGTTGTTGGTTTTTTGTTTTGCAGTTCTGTATTTTCATTTAAAAGAATTAGATGCCAGAAGGCTGTTTCTCCATGTGTGACGTGCCGTTGAAGTTCAAATTTCTGAGATATGGTGTTTCATAAGAGGTTGGACTATGGATTCAATGGCTATCAAGTGCCTCCAACACCCCGAGCAGCCAGATCAGTTAGGGTAATATATTATATTGCTCTTTGACTTGTTTGACATTTCTGTTGCCTTGCCCTTTATTTTCATGTTATGCATTTTCTTGTGCATTTGTCGAAACTCTGATTGTCATTTTGTTATTTGCTTTCTGTAGAAGAGGGTTCCTTTTAAGAAGAAAAATGAAGATAAGAAAATGTGTGCATTTGATTTATTGGCCATCGTAGCAGGAAACTTGCTACATGAGGAAGAAAGTTCAAGCAATGCATCAGGTAACAGAGATCCGTGTGCAGCTGTCGATTATTATAATGATACTGTAAAGGCTGAATTACAGGATGGGGACAAGTCATGGAAAGAAGAAGTGTATGATCAAGGAAGCCCTGCTAGGAACTTCTTTGTCTCTGATATTCTCCCAGGTGCTGATGGTCAAAATCTCAATTCCAAAGAATGTCTGAGTAGTCAGAGGGTTATGGATTTAGCATTAGCTTTGACGATTGTCCCTGATTGTGGAGAGAGTATCAATGATGTAAAGTTAGTGCATGGCCAAGATAGGATTGACACAGCTGCTATTTCTGGAAAGGTAGAGGTAGGTTCCTCTGAGTTTAGGGATTTAGAAGATTCCAAACTTGAAGGAGGTATTAATATTAATAGAATGATAAAAGATGAACCAAATAAATTTGGAAATATGCTAAATGGGCCTGTAGGTAACACGTGCAGTCTTGAGGAGCTGGATGTGTCGGATGGAAAACCTCCTGCACATGTGAGTTCAGACAGTAGCGCTAAGGCAGCTTTGTCTGGTAACCACACACATGGTAGATCATATTTTGAAAATAAAAATGTAGGTGTAGTTAGTAGAGATGATGACGAAAACTCTTCTGGGTGTACTCACCCTAGAACCACAAAGAAATTCCTTCGGGCTGCTCCACGTATTGGATACCGAAGAATAAGGAAAATTATGGCCTCTAAATACTGGAAGGCCTCCCCAAGAATGAAGGAAATGATGCATTCTAATACTGGTAGTTATTCCTCCTGTTATTGATTCCTTGTTAGCCATGGCTATTTTATGATTCATTGTTAAATGGACAACTTCTTTGGTATATCAGATGGAGAAATGAAACCTGTTTACTGCCGTAGAAATAATTATTACAGGACTCAAAGATCTGAAAGGATGTACCCTTTCAAAAAAAGGAAACGTTTTGGATACTACCCACCATCAAATTCTAATGGTGAAATTAGTTGTGAGCTTGGTTTAGATGAACATCAGAAGGCTAATGATGGAGGTGCTTATATTTTATATTTAAAAAATGAATTCCCTATTATGTTTCCTTTGATTTTGGTATAATTTTACTGTTCAAGTTTGTGGGATTGATTACTGAATTATCTATTGATTCTATGCAGGCACTCGAGTGTTATCTTCAGTTTCCAGACAATATTCTTCATTCCAACCTAAGGATTCTCACGGTATGAGAATCTTTGATGGAGTGATTATTTTGTACCTTTTTGACTTGAATTGTCTCACATTCAAAAAGTTTCTTACACCAAGATCTCTTACTTTTACTCAGTGAAGCTTAGGATAAAATCTTTCAGAATTCCAGAGCTTTTAATTGAGATTCCTGAAAGTGCAACTGTTGGTACATTGAAGGTATGCAATTGTACAATACATTTTTGTTGTAATTTTTCTCACCGTGTTGATTGTACTGTCTTAATTATCTTAGTAAAGATTATTGAACTGAGGATGCATATAGACTCCTCGTGATGCATAGGTTTTCAGATTGCTACTACTGTTTATTGATATATTTGGTCCAGCATTGCTCAATAATCAATGAACCAGCATTGCTCAATCATCAATGAACCATACTCAGGAAAATTGCCAAGTCAGTTCCAGGTCCTTCATGGGATAGTTTCTGGTTTATGTTGATCACATATTTCCTTGTTTAACTGCAGAGGACTGTTATGGGTGCTGTGACTGCTATACTTGGTGGTGGATTACGCATCGGCATACTTCTTCGAGGAAAGAAGGTTAAGGATGATAGCAAAACTTTACAGCAGACTGGAATTTCTCACAACCACCAACTAGATGCTTTGGGTTTCAGCTTGGAGCCCAGTGCTTCCAAAACTCCCCCTTTTTTATGTCCTGGAGAGTCTCCACTTATGCTTACCGGCGATACGCCACTACCTTTAAGCAGGTATTCCTCTGTGTATGGGATTTGCGTATGATGATTGAATAATAATTTTGTGTTTTATCTACAAATGAAAGAATTTGTTAAGAATTTTGTGTTTCTTCTATAAATCAAAGAATTTGATCAGGGATTTGTGGTCCTTTCAGGCATGCCCCAACTAGTGTGATGCATCAAGGCGATGCTTCTTCCCCTGAGAATCATGTGGCCAATATGGGGGATTGTATTGAAAGTGACCATGATTCGGCACCTTCTCCCACTAATATGTCTCTTGATAAAAACAGAATTGATTCGAAAGCACTGATTGTTGTACCACCAATGAATGTAGAGGCGCTGGCTGTTACTCCATCTCAACTAAAGAGATCTGAGATTGCGCAGCGCCGAATTCGTCGACCTTTCTCTGTTACTGAAATTGAAGCATTGGTTCAAGCTGTTGAGAAACTTGGAACTGGAAGGTTGGTTTTTCTTTTGATGCTCTATAGATGTGATTAAAGTTGGACTCTTGCTATCTAGTTTTAACTCTTATGATTATTGATTTTTGTTTTCATTGTTAGTCATTTAATTGGAGAATATTAAAGAAATAAAAATGTTGAATATTTTCTTGTGCTGCAGATGGCGAGATGTCAAATTGCGGGCATTTGACAATGCAAAACACCGGACTTACGTAGATCTGAAGGTTTGCAGCTAATCTGCCATCCCCTTCATATTAAGTTTAAGACAGTAAAGTCGTTCCTGCTTTCTTTTAAGACAAATTTGTGTGTGCGTGCGCGTGCGCGCATGCTTCTTATCCTAACTGTTATACAGTTTTAAATATGTTAGCCATACAATTCAAAAATTGTTTAGTAAACAGGCAAATGATTAGAGTCGGATTCTGTTCCTTTTCAAGCCAGGCAAACTTAACTTTATAAGCAATATATGTAACAATTAGAAGGAATCTCTTCAATTCTTTATTTTGACGATAACTTGCCTTTTCTCTAATATGCCCTTTACATAACTATACGTAATCTGCATTTTCTCCTTTTGTGTCACATTATGGCAAGCAGAGGAAGGCGAAACATGGGTTGGTTGTTATTTTTGCTTTGTGTTGCTATTTTTTCTTTGAAAAGAATCTGCCACGGTGGTGTCGTTTTTGCAGGATAAATGGAAAACACTAGTGCACACGGCAAGAATATCCCCACAACAAAGGAGGGGAGAGCCTGTGCCTCAGGTGCTGTTGGATAGGGTTTTGAATGCACATGCGTACTGGTCCCAGCAACAGCAACTCAAACCCCTGCAACTCTCAATAGATTTGCCATAATCTCTGCTTTAAAGCAGGATTTGGGTTTAGTAAGTACTTTGTTCAAAGATAAACAGCTTAGATTAGTGGGTTTAGCGAAGGACTAAATTCTGATTGCATTTTTTTTATTTTGTGAATTTGATGAAGATTATTGTAAAAAAGAAACAGGGGTGTTTGGTGGAATTTATGTAATGTGAAATATTTTGTAGTTAACCATTACCATTGTTTTCCTGCATTGGAGAGGTTTAAGGTCTTGTAAATGGTGGATTTCAATAAGAGCTTGCCAATGGGATTCTATGAAAACACCTTCCTTTCCTTTTTTTCACAGCGTTTGCATGGATGCTTCTGATCGACGTAACAATGTAATTCTACCACGGATACTAACGTTCCGTTGTTAGTAACTCGTGGCTGGTACATGGTTTCGACCAGAAATTGTTCATTTACTGAAAATGATTTTATTAGGACTCAAATTGTGCAAGAATACACACTCTACATGTTTACTCATAAGCATGTAAATCTACTCGACTCTCCTGCTCTTGTTCTTCTTACGGGAGCGAAATGCTGAATAATGGCTGTAAATCTTCAACTTTGTTATGCTGATAGTTTGGAGTACTTTGGACTAACTCAACTGTTCTTGTTTCGGCAGAGGGAAACACTGAATAATGGTTGCAAAACTGACACTTTAGTCAAATAATTCGGTTAGACCAGTGACCCTCTAGTTGAATCAGTTATGCCATCTCTAGTTCTCTGTTCTGAGTTGTTAGCCGGATAATGTTTTAAAACACTGATTACAAGCTGCAGTGGCCTCTGACATTTCACCTAGTTTGGAACGATGTTTCTTGTACCTAAAGATAAACAACAAAAGTTTATTTAACATAAATCTATAAAACACCACTTCACTCCCCTTTCTATGCTCTCCAACCCAATTTTTCTTCGTCTTCATTTACAGGTTTTTCAAATTGACAATCTTGTACACTTTTTTTTTCTGTTCTATTCCATCACCATTTATTTTTCTGCTTCTGTTATGTTCATAATTCACTTGCTTTAAGGGTTGTTTAGTGTTTGATTACATGGGTTGTTTTAGTTTCTTTTGTTGAATTGGGTTTGATTGGTTTTAGTGTTTGATAAAAATGAACATTTTAGTTGGTTTACGAAACAGATATTGGATGAAATTTACAGAATTTGATCGTTTGATTGTTTTATGTGTGCATTTTTTTCTTCTTGTTATCAAGACTGCAATTTTGTGAACTTTTTATGTGCTTGAACTGCTGAGTTTACATTTGTCACTTTGTGCTGCAGAGAATTGGGTTGTCTTGGCATTTTGATAGACTTGGTTTTTGGGGTCCAGGATGGGAGATATGGGTTATCATTTCGATTACTTTTCAGATTCAGTGAATGGTTTCAAATGTGTGGATGAGACTGCTTTCTCGCATTCAATTGCAAGTGGTATGAATGGATGCCACACAGATCATTAGATTTAGACTTCAACTACTTTGATGGTCTTGTTTTACCGGAGCAAGTTCCCGCTGCTTCCACTCAATCTTCGGCCAGGAGCGTGGATGGATTAGATTCTCCATCTGATTATGCTGATTTTTCGGAGACTATCCTCAAGTATGTAAGTCAGATGCTTATGGAAGAGGATGGAGGAGAAACCCTGTATGTTCCATGACCCATTGGCTCTACAAGCTGCGGAGAAGACACTCTATGATGTTCTTGGTGATAAGCCTCCACTTCCGCCGAATCAGTTCTCGTCTTATGCTGACCAGTTTATTGTTGATAGCCAGATGGTGGAGCTTTAAGCAGTTCAGTGATAACAGTAGCAATAGCAGCTATGGTTCGATAGCGACCAGTTCAGTTGATCATCACGGAACAATGAATTTGGGGAATTCAAACCTTCATTTATGCAAATACCTCTTTCTACTGATTTGTCCACTGCAAATTCAAGTTTGCAATCATCATTAAAGTTTCAAAATGGATTGGCAAACAACATGAATGGGGAATTGACAAATAAGATGATTGGGGGATTGGCAAACAATATCAATGACGGATTAGCAAACAACAATAATGGTGTCATGGGGAAAAGCCATGTTGGAAAATATATTAAGAGGGTGACTTGGCATTGCAGTTCAAGAGAGGTGTAAAGGAAGCTAACAAGTTTCTTCCTAAGGGTAGTCCATTGGTTCTTGATTTGGAGGCTACTCCAGATTTGAAAGAAACAAACCCAAAGTTTCTTCCCAAGAGTAATCCATTGATTCTTGATGTGGAGAATACTCCGGAGTTGAAATGAGGAAAATGATTATTTTCTCACTTGGTTTAGGGGGAAGAAGAATCATGAGCGAGAAGACGAAGACTCTGAGGAGGAACAAAGTAATAAGCATTTAGCAGTTTACGAAGATGAAGGTGAGCTTGCAGAGATGTTTGACAAGATGTTAGTGTGTACTGACAGAAAATGCGGACAACGTCCTCCAAATTGTAAGTCTGATAAGAATCCACAAGAATCATCTGACAAGCGAGTTCAGCTGAATGGATTGAACAGCGGCAAGACCCATACTAAGAGAAGGTGATAATAATAAGGAAGTCCTTGATTTAAGGAATCTTTTGCTTCTCTGTGCACAAGCTGTCTCTTCTGCTGATCACAGAACAGCCAATGAACTATTGAGGCAGATTAGGCAGCATTCCTCACCTTTAGGTGATGGATCTCAGAGATTAGCTCATTGCTTTGCGAATGGACTTGAAGCAAGATTAGCTGGCACCGGAACCCACATTTACACTGCCTTGTCTGCCAAAAGAAACTCAGCTGCAGATATGTTAAAAGCTCATTTAGCTTATGTTTCAGCTTGCCCATTTGTGAAGATGGCGATTATCTTTGCAAACCAAAACATTTTAAAGTTAGCTGAGGAAGCAGAGACTCTTCATATAATAGATTTTGGAATATTATACGGATTCCAGTGGCCTGCACTCATTTATCGTCTTTCCAAGAGACCTGGTGGACCTCCTAAGCTACGCATTACAGGCATTGAGCTTCCTCAAAGTGGTTTCCGACCTGCAGAGCGAGTTGAACAGACTGGTCGTCACTTGGCAAAGTATTGTGAACGTCATAACGTTCCTTTTGAGTACGACGCCATTGCACAGAAATAGGAAACTATTCGTGTTGAAGACCTCATGATTAATGATGGTGAGATTTGTGCTGTGAATTGTATGTATCGGTTGAAGAGCTTACTTGACGAAACAGTAATGGTTAGTAGTCCCAGAAATGCTATGCTGAAATTAATCGAGAAGATAAATCCAACTTATTTGTGCAATCTATCGTTAATGGATCCTACAATGCACCCTTCTTCCTCTCTAGATTCAAAGAAGCACTCTTCCACTTCTCTGCACTGTTTGATGTTTTCGACAACATGTCTCGTGAAGATCAGATGCGTCTGAAGTTTGAGAAAGAGTTCTTTGGTCGGCAAGCTATGAATGTAATTGAATGCGAGAGTTCAGAAAGGGTGGAGAGACCGGAAAACTATAAGCAATGGCAGGTTCGAAACACTAGGGCCGGGTTTAAGCTACTTCCTTTGGATCCACTAGCCATGAAGAAATTGAAGGGAAAGGTGAAGGCATCGTACCACAGTGATTTTACTGTGGATGAAGATGGTCACTGGGCACTGCAAGGATGGAAGGGGCGGATTCTCTTTGCATCTTCTGCGTGGGTTCCTGCATAAACGTGCACAATAGGAAGAATTTCAGGGAGTGGACTCCAACCCAAAATGTGTTTTCCTTAGATCAAAGCTGCTGAATTAATACCGAAAAGAATTGCCACGCCTTGTTCTGCAGCCACAATTCCAATGCAACTACATTAACAGTACATAACCAAGGAGCTCGAATTGCTTAATTTGTGGAAGGCTTCCCAGATATACCATATACTTGGTTATTCTCTTGGTTCATTCTATGCACTTCCTGGGAAGTATACTTCCCAGGAAATACACTTCTCAGGAATTATACTTCCTAGGAAGTGTATAATAAATCTGCTTGTTTCATTTTTAAGTTCTCTACAATTAATAATTATTTTATTTTTAAAAAATATATTTTTTTACACCAAAAAATGGAGTCAAAGACAATAATAACCTTAAATATGCAAAAATTGATTCTCATCCATAAAATCCATTGTCAATTATTTGACAGCCCCAGCGATATTTTGAGCTGCAAAATTCATTAATAACAAAGGAGATTGTTTCAAATTTCTGCAATATAGATATCCAATTAAATTGCAAAAAATTCTCATAAGTCATTCCTCTCCGTAGCATACAATGCTCTCATAAAGAATATAGCTCTCGCTACCACAATCATGTACCTCCATCCGATCCAGTCTGATGTCCTCCCCACTGCTTGCTGACCCCATTCAGGAGTATATTTTAAGTGTACCAAGTAACAGTTCCACTTGTTGGTCATTTATTTTTAAATCTTCTTTAATGAACATTGATGCTCCACTCATTACTCCTAAATCTGCAAAAGAATTAATAATAACTCATGTTTATTATTGGTATCTGAAAGGAAATGATACATTCATAATGGTATGTTTAAGAAAAAAGAAAAGAAAATTAACCATAATCAAATAAGACAGAAGTCATTGTTGCCTACCACAAGGAAACAGAGAAGTATTGGCTGGGAAAATATGGTTCATATCAAAGAGAAAATGTACCTCTAGAATTATTATTCTAATGAAAATTTTTATTCAAATATATGCATGCCTAGCATATATAGACCGTTTGATAAAGTGTGCAAACTATTTTATATCATAAGTGCTATTACACATTATCAGGAATTAATAACGCTAGCACATTTGTCTTCCGAAAATCTTCTGGAAGACTGAAAAAGTAATCGGTCTCTATAGGATTAAGAATGATTTTTCTTCCCGCCTTAATGATTTCTTCTTGAGTTAAACCTGATATTTTCATTAGCTCTGCATTGACAGTCATTCTTCTATCTACAGCTTCACTTTCATGCTTGAAACAACTAGCAAGTTTTCCAATATGTTCACCAGCTGCTTCCATTACATCACCCAACTTATCCATATGTCCAGAAAATGACTTGACAAGTTCTAATGTTTCATTTCTTTTTCTTTTCTTCCCATTACTGGACGATTGTTCATCCTTCTTTTGACAAAACTGAGCTTGAGATAGAGGATTTTCTTGTTGTTCATTGTTTATATCTTCTGGAAGAGACTCCAATGGAGAGAATTCATGTACTTCTTCCTCTAAATCTATATTCTCCACTGCATCAGCTGGATTTTTTGTACCATCACCAGTGGCTCTGTCTTTTCCATACACATAATCCAACTCATGATAAAAAGGAAAGGTTTAGATCTTAATCCTACTGCATTTGGATGACTCTGCATCAAATAGAACATATTAATAACTATTTTTAAAAGAAACATAACAATATAACAAATTAAAAAATTACCTTAATCCAATTCTCCCAGATATCATCATCACATGTGATGCACTTATCTATGTCATTCCAACCAAAACCGCTACATTGAGGACCTCTCATTTCGACAATCGCATGATATTGCTTTCTTAAAGTCTTGACTCTCGAATCAATATGTGGCTGAGCTTTCATTTGACAATTAGGCATCTTTTGCAGCATCATTTTTTCTAGCTCATATTGATACCCTGCTTTAAATTGACCATTGTCTTGTTTCCATCCTCTCATATTCACCAAGTCGACCAATGATGAAACAAGAGGTGCATCATCTGCTTGTGACCATCTAACACAAGACCTTACTGAATTTTGTAAATTATTAGTCTTTTTTCCTTTTCCTCTAGATGTCAAATGAATATGATTACTATCCCTGTTATTCATCGCTGTGATCATACAATGTTAAAAATTTGAGATAAATATTGGTTGGAGAAGAGGTAGACAAAATAAAAATAAATATGAATATATAAATTAAATTAAGGAAAACTCAAAATAAATTAATTCAAATGAACATTGAATGAAGTTAGACCATTCATCTATGTCTAAATGCATGAAAAATTTCAGCAGCTAAATTTTTTCTGAAATTGTTCCATTCTGACGTGCTTTTTAAATATTCAATTAGCTCTCCACCATATGCATCTTCATTATCTTCATCTAGTTCATATTGATCTAATTGTGACTCAATTGGATCAGTTTGCATGTTCATCTGAATGAAGTTATGTAATAATGCACATGCTGAGATGATCCTACAAACAGTCTTCACTGAGTACCATGTTATGCATCTCATAATCCCCCATCTTATTTTTAACAACCCAAAACATCTTTCAATTGTATTTCTTGCCCGAGAATGCCTCATGTTGTAGCATTCCTTGGCTGTCCTAAGCTCACTACCATGCCTCCACTCATTCAAATGGTACCTTTGGCCTCTAAAAAGGGTTAAAAAGTCATTTGAATTCATATAGCCGACATCACATAAATAATAATATCCTAGCATAAAAAAGAACCAATATCACTAAAATGAAACTAGATTTTTACAATTCAGAACCAAATAATTTTATAAAATACCTTGTGGAACTTTTAAGGGATTTAATCTAGAAAGGGCATCTCTCAATATCCTATTATCATGTGTCGATCCCTCCCAACCAGGTAATATGTAAATAAATTGTAAATCTTGAGAACAAGCAGCCAACACATTAGTCGAAAGATCCCCTTTCCTATTTCTGTATCTACCTTTATCTTGTTCTCCAACCCGAACCTTAATATGTGTTCCATCTAATGCACCCAAACAATTCTAATGAAAATAATTACATTTGTTAGTTATAATTAATTAACATTCAACAATTCAAAAATTCCAATTAGAATTCAAATTGACAAACCTTAAACCACTTCCATTTCTCATTGGTCGAGTTCTTTCTAATAGGTTCTGGCTTTTTAAGAAGAAGATGGTTACATCTTATTTCCGCATTTAGCACATTATGGAAATGCCTAGATATAATCTCACCGCTCCTTCTAAAAAATAATTTAACTCTTGTATGTTTAGTATCATGTGCAAGTATGTATAAAAATATAGCTACCATTTCTGCCACATCCATGTTTCTATTTTCTTTTAACCCCCCAACATTTCTAAGCATGTTACATAATTTATAAAAACATCTCTTGTTCATTCTTAAATTATCAACACAATCTTCATCATCTCCTTCAATAATTGATCTAACATTTATAGTTCTTACATCTTATCTTTGCTAAGTAGAATCTTTATATCTATAAGAAAGTAGTCTATGAACTCTATTATATGAAGAACTAATATGTATTATCATTTTCATCATCTTCACACACATAATCATCATGTTAAAATATATAGCGATACAAGAAGCAACCATCTTCTTCTTTTTCAGCAAAGGAAGTCTTGCCATATTTTCTGTAGCATAATTACATTTGATTAAAATGTTAACTACTAATAATCAAGTAAACATAAATGAAATGCATAAGAAATAGAGATACATTATGAACAATCACTATGTCGTCATTGTTAACCATAAAATTATTAATAATTTTTTTCCGATTTATACTACTTTTTAATGAATGAAGTACTCGAAAATGTATTATTAATGTGTTTGATAAACTCTCTAAAAATGACAGTAAATTGCATTTAATTTTGTATACGATGTGATCAGTAAAAATGTTTGAATCATATGCATATATTAAGACAATTATAACAATCAATAATTGGTGATTAAACACAGAATATAATCTGTTTGATATTACAAATGACATCCATACGAAGAATTTATGCTTGTTATTGAGACAATTCATCATACACACACTAGGCAAGAGAATAGTTGCCTAACATACATTTTTTTTCGAAAACAAAACTCTGCACCTAATTACACCACATAATCGCATCGAGAAAGAACCATAAACAATTACTAAATTAATTATGAAACAATATGTTAAGGAACAACATGCAGGAAATACCAACACCAAAGAAATGATCCTTCATTTTAAAAGTTTAGATGAAAATACTCACAGATTGAAGTCAATATCTTTGTTTGCTTTCTTTTTTTTTCCGTCACTTGTCACCTCTTGGATGACTTCAGAACGCGAAAGCTAAGTTAATAGGGTATTGGGCAAAGTTGGGTTTGCATTAAAAAAGCAAGGTTATTTTTAGAATGTAAAATTAAATTCTCTCAAGAAGTGGTACATACCTAGGTTTACCTAAGGAATTGAGTTCCCTTATTCTCACAAAGTTGAGAAGCTAAATTTTTGGGAAGTATAACTTTGAATTTTAACTAAGTGAACTAATTTATTTTATTTTCTGGGAAGTGAGACTTCCCTTGCCTAATTCCCCCAACCAAGTGAACCCTATAAAAATATATTAAAAATTATGATAAAATTATTATTTCAAATTATTTAAATGCTAATAATACAAATTAAAAAGAAAATATTAAAATTATTTTTTTAATTTTTTTTAAATAAAATTTATTTTTATTTTAGAAATAATAATTAATATTTTCAATTAAATTTTTTATCATAAAATTATATATTAAAATATATTAGATTTTATAAAAATTAAATTAGAATTGAAAAAAAATTATTTTGTTAAGAAAACGAAGAATTACGCTTAAAAGCAGAAAACTGCTTTTTAAAAAAACATCAAATTGTAGCGTTTCTAAAAAACAACTTTTTAGCCAAAAACACTTTTAGTAAAAGCAGTTTTTTAGCATTAACAAACACCAAAACTGCTTTTAGTAGTCAAAAGTTGCTGTAGTTTTTTAAAAAATCAATACCAAACGCACCCTAATTTATTGACGAATCCAATTAGTAATTACATGAACGCAAGAACAAAAAAAAAAGTAGAATTGATTTATTAAATAGAAAATAATTTTAACTGGAATTAATAGAAGGTGGCCTCGTAATTACTCCAATTGAAGACCAAAAATGTGGACGTCAATTATTCTTTCAGACTACTTTACTGTTTATTCAGTGTTCAATAATTGACATGAAATTCATACCTCAATTCATTATTTTCTCTATCAAATCAAACAAAAATCCAAATCACCCTCAAATCAACCCTAACTTCAAGCTCTATCTCTCATCAAGTTTATTACTCCATCCGTCTTAAAAAAACTACTATAAACAAATATTATATATTAATTTTTCATAAAAATATTATTAAAATATCTTCGTATATTAATAATAAAAATTCATATTCCTAATAAATAATTACTTTTTATAATTAATTACTCTCTCCGTCTAATTTTATGTGACATAAAAGTGTC
>CANYCX012721335.1:0-13982 GCA_948193385.1 Breynia disticha f. nivosa
TTCATTAATGTTAGGTTGGCTACAGAAGAAAAGTTTGAAGTTTGGCAAAATTCCATCGACTCTTTATTGGTAACATATTTTCCTGTTGATTAAAGCATAAGATTTGAATATGAAAAGCTCCAGATTCCTTGAAGATAATGGAATAGCTAATGTGAAAGTGGAACTTCTCGAGCATCTCCAGATTTAAGATTTGGAGGATGAACCTTTATGAAGCCTATAAATAGTTCAGCATAAGAAGAGAGAAGTTAAGACACTAAGCTACACAAAGACATATTGAACAACACTTCTCTGCAGAAACCAAGCTCATATACTTGTGTAACCTATAAGTTTTCTGTTGTATTTCCTTAAAGTTGTGAGGTAGAACTTGAGCCGTAAATCAAGTTAAGTGTTAGGTAGAACTTGAGCCGTAAATCAAGTTGAGAGTTAGGTAGAACTTGAGCCGTAAATCAAGTTGAATTGTAAGGTGGAACTTGAGCTGTAAGTCAAGTTGAGAGTTAGGTAGAACTTGAGCCGTAAATTAAGTTAAAGTGTAAGGTAGCTTGAATCGTAAGTCAAGTGTAAGGTAATAGAAAGTGTTGGCCAAAATCCTAAGTGAGGAACTTAGGTAGTGGAGTAGGTGTTTGATCCGAACCACTCTATATCGTGGGTCATTCTATTTTTAGTTTCCGCAAAAATTCTCAAATCTTATTAGCTCTATTCAACCCCCCCTTCTAGAGCTAATCTTATTCCTACAAATAGTGTCATACAAACCATACCTGAAAAACATGAGTTATGTATTACTGATGAACAGGAACGTGGTAGTATAATACGGGACCGTGCCCGTGGGAGTATTACACTAACACGAGCTATGTTCTGACTGAACTATAGGTCGGGTTGTATATTGTTATACGTATACCTGACGTATGAGTTTTATAAAAGTATTATTACAAGAAAATTTTTTAAATATTCTTCATATTAAGTAAGTAACGGTTAATCACATGATTAAATACGTTATAAGTATAAGATGTTTTATGCCAGACCAAGGTAGGTACGCAAGAAAATGATTTCGTGTGTACGATAGGAAAATGCAGAAAATGTAAAAAATTTACAAGAAATGTAAGAAATGTCCTACCTTTTCTCAAGAACGATAAGCAGGAAGCCAAAAAATCACTTCCTCATGCAAATGATAACCCTGTCACTACCGTCAAGAGAAAGGCGAGCGATAGAAAACCTTAATGATTACACTCTATAATTCAATCTTCAAATATACATTACCATTGTCTCTCAAATTTTATTAACAATTCACACTTCTAATTCCCTTTATTTGATATTCTCTGTCGTATATATATGATTTATCTTCCATAATGAGACTATTACGCTATCTAGATTATCAATTTCTATTTTGGTTTTGCTCACACATTACTTAATCGGTCATTTGACCATTAAGTTCACTCACATTACTTTGGTGCAGGACTTCATCCACGCACTAACTATAGATCATTTCCCCCAATTACTAGGAAGAACACTCATATTCTCACTAGTTGTTTGGTTTTTCTTAAGTCCCAAGTCTCATTTAGGCAATCCATTTGCGGCTCGCAATTTTACTCTTAATTGGTTTGGTTACTATGGTTGTGATCTAGTTTTCTCTTTGTTCTCAATTCCCATTAACTCACTAATACTGCTAAATATATTCTCGCTCAATCATAAATCACATAAAACTAATAATGAACATACAATACATCACCATAATATACATAGGTATAATGAGTTTACCAGAGTTGCCACCGTAGTTGACCGCAGCCTCATCCCGTGTTAGATCATAACGCATTCCTGGGGTAGAGCTGCTACCTGAGAAGCTCCCCCGCCTCTCAAAATAGTACCCACAATCTGTCCACCTGAATGCATGTCTGTGCCCTAACACCTAGCAGTAGAGTATCCGATAAGATGTTTTCCCTACTTTTAGAGTGACCTCTCATATATCCACTACCCTTAGTATTACCTCTGGAGGGTCTGAAATCACTTCCCTTTCGCCCTTCAATGGAACTAGATCCTTCTAACCTCTTTTGTTTCTTTCCCTCGCTTCATCCCTACTTGGCCGATAAGTCTTCCGCTCTAATGGCGAACCAAAAGAGTTTGGTAAGTAAGTTGCTTCATAGCTATTTGGGTGCAAACATCATATTGTAACCTCCGCTCAAAATGGGTCTCCTTTGTTGGTCCGTGGCCACCTCTTCTAGTGCATATCAAGAGTCTCATAAATTACGCCTCTTACTCCACAACAGTCCTTTCCCTTTTTTTGCCTTCCATAAACTCAATCTTCTTTCTATTTCGATATAAGGGAAGGGTGTACTTATCCCCAAATTCCCTCCTAAAATCCTCCCAAGTAAGGGTAGGTGGGTCATTTAGGCTTTCGGGGACGACTTTCCACTAGTCCTACGCATCTTTCTTTAGAAGCGAGGCGGTGTACCTCAGCTTTTGTTTTGGAGTGCAGCGCATCCAATTGAGAATCTGCTCCGTGTGTCGAAGCCAATGCTCTGCCTTAGCCGGGTCTGTGGTAACCTCAAAGGACTTTATGCCTTGTTTGCGGATCGTGCTCTGGGGCAGATCCCTATCATCATCCTTTGCATCATTTCAAAGAAATGAGCATAAATGGGGTCAACACGTGGATTAGCAGCAGGAACAGGCTTCTCTCTGTGCTTTGTGGCGGATCCCTGTCCCTGCACAGACTCTCGAGACTCGGCGGTCATGTGTGATACATTGTCGATTGTCTCCATCCTATAGAAATCATCATTTTCAAAACTCTTAGTTTCACAAAAATGATGCAATGAAAACAATTTTCTGGCACAGTCCACAGGGAATCTAATTCTCTGCTTTGATACCACTAAATGTCAATTTATAAACGTAATTTTTGAATAAAATATATATTTTTGGCAACCATTTTTTCTTTTTAAAACCAATCAAATCACAAAAATATGTGGAAGAAATAGTTGTACATCCTTTTGAAACCATGATCTAGTTTTGGTTATACACAATCTCAATACTAGGAAGCATGGGAAAAATACTTTACGTTTTAAAATATGCAAACCTCTATCTACATAAACATGTATATAATTTTACAAAACAGGACTCAACCCCAAATTGACCTAAGAAGCCCGACCTTCCAAATGCGTATCGCACCTCTTGAGCACCACCAAAAAGTCCCCCAATCAAGGTCTACTATCACTCTACACACAATACACAAACACACATGCACGAGAGTATAAAAATACCCAGTAAGTACACCTACAACACTTAACAAGGTAGTTAATGCATAACTACTTGTTGGTTAAGTGTGTAGGTGTATAAAATATACGTGAACTTGATCTTTCCTTCATTCTTTAACTTTCCAAATTTATATAATGGTTACACGTTACATTTTACTCTTTTACAATCCATAATTCTCAACTCTGTGTATGGAAACGATCTGGAAAATGGTTTGCACAACGACCTTCTAACATAATCTAGAGGAAGGGAATGGTTTGAAGAAACCATTTGCCAGACCATTTGGTCCTTCTATCTTACCTCTGGAAGTGTGGAACAGCTTGGGAAAACATTTTCACCACCCATTTCAGTCTGCTGGTTCAGCAATACACAATATACATAACATAACTTTGACCCATAATAACACACACCAATCAACACACTTCATCTCTCATAACATATCCTTTAAGTATACACTTAGGTTCAATTAATCATAATTCATTAAATCATACTCATAACCAATTCCATACAAAACACGAATTACACATACCACCTACCTAACGTTTCATAATTCAACTATACCTACGTTGCATACGAATCGTACAAGGCAACTCATTACTACATTCCATTTCACATAATCAATTCAAATTAAGAAACAAACAAAACATATCCATATGAAACCATTTAAAAAAATTCCATAACCAATTGGCATTTGTCCTTAATCTAGATTACTATTAATCACCATTCTTACTCATTCATCGTTAGCATTTCTTTACTCATAAGGCCAATACACATATATGGCCACACACCATTCAAATTCAATTATTTCATTACATGCAAATCATACAACCCACAATCCTCACCTCATAACCAAACACTCATTATATCCATACACATATAATCATCCATGAGCATGATAACCATGCCACTTGCATTCACAAACCACATACCATATTACTTACCTTTTTATGCTCAGAACACAGAAACCATTTATTCATATAAATAAACATAAACACACCATCATTTATTTGATTCCATATAAACCAATACATCACAACACGTCATATCACTCAATATCCATTACTTCAAACACACATGATTCATATCATTCGTAAATGGATGTAAAATGAATGTCAATGCACCACATACCATGCAATCCATGCCCCAGAGTCTTTCATCATTACCATTCAAGAGAGCTCTCACCCTCCTTTCAACAGAGAGATCTCTCTCTCTTTTTGTTGGGCTAAACCCCCTCTTTTAACAATAATGGAGCTCTCGTTCCTTTGGCAGTTTCCCTTACATTTGTAGAGCTCTTGCTCTTACCAATGGGCTAATCCCCCTTTTCTTTTCACACATCACGGGCTGTTGCCCCTTTACTTTTTAAGTAATATGGGCTCTCGCCTCTTTTTTGTTATGTTGGGCTAATCACCCTTTTTAGTTATAGGAATGGGGCTTTCACTCCTTCCTTTCCATCTCATGGGCAAATCCCCCTTTTTAATCCACAAATCATAGACATCCACCATGCTCATACAAATGCCAATAATGACATGAGTGAATGCAAATCTAGCATTTTTAATTCCATTCTCAATTTCACAATATCACATGCACTTGAATGTCCCACATCATTCATTTTAAAATCATATGTAAACACAGTTTCATCGTCATTTAGCTCAAACATTAAATACAAGCACATTCCAAGAATCAAATCCAAGTTTTTAAATGTTCACACACTCAAGCATAACTAGAAAATTTGAAAATCACTTTCCAACATTCACACACTCAATACCATGGAATTCCCAAACATAAGGATATCCTAAGCTCTAACTACAACTTCAATTTACCACAAATCACATTATAAGCCACACATGCTCAACAACAAAACTTGGCACATTTAGTTTAATACATTATCATACAGGTCATATTATCCATATGATTTCCAACATAAAACTTCACTTTTAAAAAAAATCACTTCATATATCACAATATGCACTCATTAGCATTTTTCTTCCATACAATCACTAATAACAAACCATTTTCATAACATGTACAATCACAAAGTTGCATCCAACATCATCAAAGCACAAACCCTCATAATTTTCAAAATTTACAATCTAATCCAGCTTTAGCACAAGTTCAAACATAATTAGCACACACTTTCTGAATCTTTCAACCTTACACATATTAATCATGTATTGACAAAAGGGTCTAACACAATCTGCACACAATGCAACATATGCCACATTTTCACTATACATTGACATCACACAAAATTCTTATCATTCACAACCAATATATATTTAGTTAACTATAGTTAACCACACAAATGCAAGACATACCAAGGTAAGTGTGATTCAGTGCACTTACCTCGAATCCCGCGAAGTTGACTCGGCAACTCTGGTTTGGGTGTCGAATGTTACCTCCTACAAGATTTTTACCACATTTCCCACAATATGCATAATTTTATACTTAATTCGTATTTTCCACCCAATATTAACAAAACCCACAATTTTACCAAAACCCTAAAATCTCAATTTTTCCCTCAAATCTTAAATTCTATGATAAGTGTTCACACATTTAAGAATCCCTATGAAAACCCCTATAACACACACAAAATCTCACTTTATTGCTCATAAATTTTCTCTAGGGTTAGAGGTTTACCTTGCTTCAACTCACCCTAAAACCTTAAGATCCGCCTAGATCATTTTTCCTTCGAGGGGTTATGAATATTTAGGTGTGAGGGGTAAAGATTTATGTTTTGGAAAGGTTTAGAAGTGTTTCTTAAGGTTTAAAGGAGTCTCTTTTGATTGGGTGTCCTCTAGGGTTCTTAAATAAGTTTACTCTCTTTCCTTTTCGTCAAATATGAGTCTATTTTTAAAATACAGCTAGGTCGAGCGACTACTTGAACAGTTTACCCAAACCGTTCGCCTGGCCATTCGCAATCTAGCAGCGTGAAATGAAACTTTTGTTTGCATTCGAAATGGTTTGGGGAATGGTTTACCTAGGTCGTTCCTCAGGTCATTCTCCCCTACTATTTATATAGTTTTTTGAATATTTTGGATTAAATTCTTCGAGACATTACATACACGATAGACAATTTGATGATGGTATATTATAATGGTGATGGATATAGACAGAGGTGATTATAGGAGACGGGAGTATATTAGGTTGAAGAAGACGAAGAGTATTGCATAGTATATCATAACAATATAGTATTGTACTATACACAGTTATATATGTATGGTATAGCATAGAACACAGGATATAAGCACAGTTTAAAGATAATAATATAGAATACAAGAATTAACTATGTAAGTATATACTCATATGATAAGATTATCATTTATGATATACGTGTACTCATGTATACAGTTAGAATTATAATAATTTAATAACTTGATAACTAATATAGATTATTACTCACTGAGCCCGCAACTCACCAACTACGATCGTATATTTTATTTTAGGACTCAATAGTAGATAAAGATTTTCTGAAGAGAAACCAGTAGGTGGGACAACTTTATTTTCTTACTACTCACTCTTTGGACAAACTTGGCCAGTAATATAGATATTTGTTTGTGTTATGTGTGTTTTTATTATTATACGTTTGTGTCAGAACATATGTAGTATATATTTTATAATATGATATAAATATGTGTGGTTTATTTTAAGTTGATACTTGGTTAATTTCTAATGATTCAGCAGTTGAATAGGAAGGTGGTAGTATAATACGGGGTCATGCCCAGGGATGTATTAAACTAACACGAGTCTTGTTATAAACTGAGCCTTAAGTCGGGCAGCTCATTAGTATATGCATACATGTTATAAGAATTTCATATGTTTTCCAAAAAATATGTACATAAGAAAAAGTTTTTAAATGTTCAGTATTACGAGTTAATGATAAGTTAAATTACATGATAATATGGAAATTAGTTTAAAATGTTTTAGATTGGGTCAAACTTTATATTAAAAAGAGAAGTCTCGCTTGTAAAGTCCATAGAATTGAAAACAATCATATGTAAATGAAAAAAAAAACTCTATGAAACAAATGAAAAAATTGATATGAATGCTGTAAGGCCCTAAAATTTAATCCATAAATAAAAAGGAAAAGAAAGATATAATTAGTTCAAATATTGACAAAAGAGTTGAATAGTTAAAAGGGAATCGAAGTTGGAGGGATAAGGTTGAAAAAAAGGGTAACACAGGTTGAGGAAGAATAATGTACGTTACTGGAATGATTAACGTACGTTAATCTGATAACTTTCAAATTAACGTACATTAAGGGGTAAGTAACGTACGTTACCAGATGCAGTAATGTACGTTAGGGACCAGGTTCATACATTACTATATAATAGTAACATACGTTAATGATTTATAAATGTACATTATTGAGACCACCTGCACGCAACAACAGCGGAGAAAAGGGTTTTTAACTGGGCAAAACACCATGTAACTCACACATCCACATATCCTCTCGCCAAGGATGCCTACAATAGCCTCAAACACCTCTCCAAAGATCCTCAAGCAAACCAAAACCTCTTATAAAATCACATCAAAGAACACTTAGGGATTCGAGAATAGCTTTCATCTAAGGTAAAGTTCTAACTTTCTATAAACCCTTTGAGAGATAAAAAAAATAGTGAACGGGGAGTGAAATGAGGTTGATAATATGTTTTAGGTGAGAAAATGTGTGTGGGTTGTCCTTGGGAAATGGGTTTAGGGTTTCGGTAGGAAGGTAGAGGAGAGTGTAATTGGTAAGAAGTAGGGAAATTTGTTGAGTTAGGTTAGAAGTGACTTGGAGTAGTAAGAGAAGGAAGAATATGAGTGGGCTAAGTGGGATTTTAGTGTAAATATGGAAACTTTACATTGGGAGAATCACGTTGAACAATAAGGAAACTTGTAAAATTTCATAGAGAAGGGTTTGGGTAAATAAAGGAGTGAACTTTACATGAAAAAATATATAAATGCATAATGTTGTTTATACACACATGATCCCACACATGATCCCAAATAAATAATGTTGATGTTTTAGGAATGGACGATGACACAAAGTTAGAGCGATTATCGGAGGGCATGCCTAGCTAAAACTTACGAGGCAAGTGTATATCTCATCACTTACCTATCCATCCATTGCCTTTGCATGGTTAACTATACTTGAAATTATTTGAAAGTGTGAATAAACAACATACGTACGTTACTTACCCTTTAATGTACGTTAATTTGAAAGTTATGGATGTGAAATGAATGCAAGAATGTTTAGAATGAATTTCCAAATGTATACTGTGTGTAAAATGTGATTAGCTAGGTATGTGTAAGAATGTGTTGCACGTACATGAGATGACTTGGGTGTATGTTATAGGTTTTTGTGTTTATGGTTAGAGTATAGGAATGATAGTTGATGAGATCGTAATTTATGTTTATATGATATTATATTGTATGAGTTGTGATACCATATTGTGTATTACCTGAGTTGAGTTTATAGATGTTGTGTGGATCCCTGAATCTCATTTTCACTTTTTTTAATGAAATAATGAAATTGGCACTAAATTTTTTTTCAAATTTGGAGATACATAAAACACACAAAGGAAAAATATAACCCCCAACATGCTCATGCATTAACATGTAATGTATCCAAAATGTGTAAATAGTTTTGCAAAAAACGTGGCATAAGATATAAAATACATGATGTATCCAAACTATGGTAAAAATGCATAGTTACAAATCATCTTTGCAAAATTTTAGAGTCACCGACCTATCTCGTTGATTATCGTACTCAAAGAAACCACTGTGATTTTGCAACTAATCAACTACCTGCTAATGCTCTGCATTACATACATTTAAACATAAATGATGCGCGTAATTAAGCCTAGTAAGTACTCCTACAACACTTACCAAGTTATGTAGTGTATAGGTACTCATTCATTTAAGTGTTTTATGTGCATTATGGAAAGAATTCAAGCTTCTTTTCTTTAAGTTCAAATCATTTTATCATTTCTTAGAAAATTCCTAGGAAACATGGGGCATACCAACTAGCACGACCACCGTGCTCATCTCAGCAAAGAACAGTGGTTTGGCACGAGCCCATGTTGACCAGCACTGCCAACCTTCTGGAATTTAGACAGCAGCCCAGCACAATCATGGTGCCTCTTAGTATGATGGCGTGCACACAACCTGGACATTCCAATGGCTTGGCATGACATCGTGCCTAGTGGCACTGCCACCGTATCAGCCTTCTGGAACTTTCAACTCACAACATCAAATAAGGCACATAATTTCTAAAACACACATACATCACATTTAAGGCCAAGTTCAACAGCATACATAACAACAAATAGATTTCCCATCACTTTTTAAGTAACATTTCATAATACCAATTAACCACACTATTTACACATTGTCATCCATTCAAAATTCACATGCATTACCAACCACAATCACTCATAATATCATACTCATAAGTCATCATATGATACAATGCACTATGACTTATGAATGCTAATGCAATCACACAATGCATGTCCCGGGGACTTCCTGTTTAATTTATAGCCTGAGAGCTCTTACCCTATTTTTCCACATAACTCATGAGCTCTCGCTCTTATTTCATTTTTTGCCTTGATCTTTTTCTCTTTTCTTTTTCAATCATACTAGATATCTCGCCCTATTTTCTTTTTCCTTTATGACCTTGAGCTCTCGCTCACATTTTTTGGCCAATGCCCTCATACTTTTCATTACGGTCAATGTCATACAAATGTTCATACCAAATGCAATCAAAAACATATCCATAAATGTGTTCCTGACTCATAACATTTCCACATGATCATTTCGTTCAATTCAACATAATTTCCTTCTTAAGCATAGTAAGCCAAATTGTGCTATCATCAATTTCTAACTGAACCATATTATCATTTCATTTGATCATTAAGGGTTCATATCACGTCACTCATATAATATGACATTTTCACAGCCAACAATCAACTCTTTCATAACCTCATAACATAATCGCCCATTAAGCACACTATAACACATCTTTTCAAAACTCACACATTTCATCGCCCAAGATCCCAACATGCAAATTCCATAACCACAACATCAATCACATTTCATTCAATAGTTCATAGTCATATTTAACATCCACATACATTAATCATTCATTCTTTCAATTTAATACGCACAAATCAATTCACTTCCTTAAAACACATTCATTTCATCTTACAATTATGCCAACCAAGGTTAACCATACAAATAGAAGACATACCAACGTAAGTGTGTTTCGATGCACTTACCTCAAAATCCACAAAGTCGCACGCTCGGCACTCAGCCTCGGCTCCAGTCCCAATTTCTATCTCCTACACATTTTTCATTCTAACTCATATTAAATACTCCCTAACATAACCTTTTTCTCAATTAACCTATAATTTATCAAAACCCCCAATATTTTCTCTTCATTTCCCTAAATCCCTAAATGTATACCACATTCATTAGCTCTTCACATCCTAACAAGTTCCACTATTTAAATTAATCCTTAACCTCGATTTAATTCCGTACATTCATCAAAACTCAAACAAAAATCAGAAAATGCAAAACCCTAAGTTTAGATTTTTCATACACAAGGGTTTTAAAACATTACCTTAGCTTCCTAAGCTTCCAAATGATGCAAAATCTCCCTCTTTTTAGCTCTCATTTGACTTGCTACTGAATCTAGGGTTTGGGTGGTTTTTGGTGTGTGTGGGTCTGCTGTGGAGACTCAAAATGAGTCTCCCGTTCGTTTATCTGTGTCTAATAGTGGCACGCCCCTCGACATGCTCGTTCCAATGATTGTGTGTCGTGTTTTTGCACACGCTGCAGACAAAACTCATGCTTCAAATTGCATTGTTCATTTTTAGCATAGTGGCATTGGCACAGCCCGTACTAAGCCTGTGCCAAACTCTTGTCAGCCTATTTCTATTTCAATTTCTCTTGTTCTTTCCCAACTCGATCCCCGTTATATATTTAATCATAAATGGTTTCTAATTTTAGCATTTTTTTAGGGCGTTACATGTTAATTATGGATGCATATGGTAATTTGCATTGTGACTACGATTATTTGAGTATAAGATGGTCGATAGTTGATGATGGTAGTATATTCAGTATAGGAGTGCATGTGTGAATGTAAGTGTAGGTAATGTGTAAAATGTGTATGATGTGACTTATATTAATAATATATGATCTAATGTATATGAATTGGAGTTCTAATATGGTTTTTGATGATATTTTGATTATTTTTAAGTGGGTTATTATCTTGAATGAAATGATGTGATGGCATGAATTGCATGAGTTGAATGTTATGGATGTTGTTTGAGGTTGCTTGATATGATTATATGTTGATTATGGTATTTGGATATAGAATGATAATTGGTTGACTATGGATTCTTGTATATTGGCATAAATATGTTCAGCATAAGATGAGTATTCTTGTCCATGATCATGATTGTATTTTGGGATGTGTGTATGTGCATCATGTATTAGTATGGACTACTTTCATTATTATTGTATCAAAATGTATATGGGATTTGGGATTGTCCATAGACACTAGAAAGTGAATGATGTACTGGGTGTCGATGGGTGCAAGTGAAATATGTAGTTAGGCGCCAATGGGTGCATACTAAGAAAATGGGCGTCAGTGGGTGCAAATAAATTAAATGGGCACCAATGGGTGCAAATGAATTAAATGGGCGTCGATTGGTGCAAACGAATTTAAAAGGGTGTCAAATGGTGCGAATGAATTTTAAAAGGGTGCCAATAGGTGCAAATAAGATAATTGGGCACCAGTGGGTGCAGATTGAGATGATTGGGCATCAATGGGTGCAAATTAAGATGATTGAAATAATAACCAATATGGGTGGGAATGAGAACACCCAAATGGTGTTAGAGTTAATGGAAATTATCATGTTATATCATATTGTTTGTGAAAATGTTAGGGAGAATTTTAGATGAATGCATTGGAAATAATATGGGCCTTGTGCATATGCAATTTATGGTTATTGTACATTGAATGTGATATGGGCATTAAATGAAAGAAAAAAATAAGGTGATGATGTAAATTGTATGAGTTGAGTGTATGAATGTTGATTGAGAATGCATGGTGTGACTTGCTTGTTAATTATACTGAGTTGGGAGTGAGTTAAATATATTTGGCATAATCTTGCATTGTGTGATTAATGTCTGGTCTGAGTATAATGCGACTTGTAAGTGTGATGGATGATTTTGTGTATCTGGCTTGTGTTCAAATGCGTTGTATAATGAGATTGTGAATTGTGTTAACTGTGATATGACCTTGGTATGAAAAGGGATGTAATGTTGTGATTTGAATGTTTGGATGTTGATCATGGTTGAGTAGATAAATATGCGTATGGATTATGATGATTTGAATATGATTTGATTGGTAATTGTTTATGGCTCTTTCTATTATTGCAAACCTGCATTAAGTGCATGTAGATAATAATGGGATATTGATGAGTTTGAAGAAAATGTGCAGGCATGTTAAGATTGAGTATGATTGTTAATTGAATGAAATGTGAATGAAAATGGGAAATGATTGTCTATGTTGTGAAGATGATTATTTTTAGGTAGAGTTGTGGAGTATGGGTAGGCTAGGATGTGCAAGTTATTGGGAACTTGTGTTTTATGAATGCCTTGTCTTGAATCAACATTTAAAATAACGTACGCTAAGCTTAAGCTTTAAATAATTTATTATAAATTGTTTGCTTTCTTCATCTATATAAATATATTAAAGTTGAAACACCACAATGAACTACAAACTAATTTTCTGTAATTTTGAATTATTTTATTTAGATATAATTATTAAGACACTTTCATAACTTATCCGTTCATAAAAAGTAACAATCAAAGAATGGTATCATGAATAATGGTATTTTCACATAATTTACATTTTTTTATTTTTTTTAACGATGAAAACCTCTCATTTACCATCTCTTCATAAAGCTTACAATCCTGTCATATGAATTCAATGGAGGATATGTCTCCTGCAATTATTATATCATTTATGGGCTCTATGGTATATGATAAGTCACCTACAACAATTCACATGGATAGTTCTTCCCTCAACAATTTAGGAAATGAAGCCATAAAGAAACAAATTATGGTCTATAGAAATCTTTGTTAATAACGATGGTGAAGACTATGATGTGGTTTCAAAATGGATGTCTAGACTTCTTATGGTACAAGAAAAGATCATTAGAACATAAAGTCAGAATGTTATTGAATATGATGGTAAAATGCATCGGGAGTTCACATCAATCTGTGGGAGGAGATTAGAGATGGAATATTCTGCCACAGTTGAGAAACTTTCTTTAAAATGTTGCAATGAGTTCTTGCAATACTATTATTCATCAACTAAAACTATTAACAAAAAACTTTCTTTCACAGCTATCAAATTATTTCTGCATCCATATAGTTTTTTCCAGAGAAATAGAACATGTTGTTAAGGTCTACATGATGGAAATGCAAATGAAAGTTGACAAGAAGAACATATTGCTCTAAAAACTGTTGGGTTTACAACAGTAGTTGTCGCAGCCTGTCCAACTCACGTATTAGTTGCTAATTGTGGCTGATAGAGTATCTCAACAACCAGATAAATCTTCTCATTTGAATATAAATTCTGGATAACTAGATAACATATATCTGCATTTGTATCTCAAATCTCTGTGTATATATTGTACTTATCTCACACAAGAATATCAATGAAAACACAAACAGAAAACCTTTTTATA
>CANYCX012721511.1:0-19735 GCA_948193385.1 Breynia disticha f. nivosa
CAAAACGAGTTTCTAAGCCCAACCGTTTATAGAAAACCATCCTAGAATAAAAACCCAACACCAATCTATACAATGTACCTATTTTTATTCACCCAACTTAGATTAAAATTGAAACTTACCAACTTTTCTCTTTTTTTTTCGGAATGGGCAGGAGGTGACCCGAGGAGAAGGAAAATCCGCAGATTTAGGTCGAGTTTTGGACGATTTTAATGGGGAAACGTGTTTGGAATGAAGGTTTGAGGTGGGAGAAGGGTTTGGGGTCGGTTTGAGGTGTTTTTGGACGGAATGGAGTTGTGTTTTCTCTCTCCCCGACCTATCCCGCGTCTCCCATTTAAGTCTGCCTGACAGGACCCAAACGGCCATGAGGAACGGCCTTGTGGTCGTTCCCTTGGCCGTTCCCAACTTACTAGGACAGCAAACGGCCATGGAACGGTTTGTGTGGCCGTTCCTTGGCCGTTTCCGGCCAAGTTTCAGCTATTTTCCAACTTTTTCTTCTATTTTCTATCGTACAAATATCGGGGCGTTACATTTAATGCTGGTTTGGGACTGAGGATAAGGGAAAAAGAAAAGGAAAAAGAAAAGAAAAGAGATATGAGAGAGATATCGAGGTCATTTGCACGTGATTGCATTGACATTCATATGCACTTGATATGACATTTATGATTAGCATTTTTAGATTTGTTATATGATTTATGAATTTTGCTTGGATATGAGAGTTGTATTTGATATATATATATATATATATGTGTGTGTGTGTGTGTGTGTGTGTGTGTGTGTGTGTGTGTGTGGGGCATGGTTTGATATGTATGTGCAAGAGTGCTTTGATCTTTGATATGGATCTTTGCCTGGGATTTTTATGTGTTATGTATATGGTACATTTATATGCTGGAAATGCATGTTAATCGAAGAACTTAACTTCTATTGAAAGAGAACCAAAACATAGCCAAAAAGGTAAAAATAGAAGCTCAGCATGCCCTATGTGCTGACCAGCACTCCCTCGTGCTGCTAACGGTTCTGGAAAAAAGAACGAGCACGACCAGTGCTGACTGGGAATTTTAGGATGAGCACGACCTCGTGTTCATTGAGCATACCTCCTGTTGAATTGAAATTCCCTTGCACTTCATTTAAATAGCAACATTGTTTACACTTACTGAGTATTTGAATATACTTATGCTATTGGATCGAAGTTGTGGGTATCAGTCTACTTGAGTGATATTGTCCGAGCTTGAACTCCAGATTTTGCGTTTTTTCAGATTTTGTATTTGAATTTTATTTTGTACATTTGTACATATATGTATATACATGCCCTGTTGGGTTTTGGATGTTGTTTTCAAACTTAACCTAGCGCCTGCAGTGTTATGTTTACTGAAATAAAAGTGGGGCCAAGTTTTCTAAATGACATGTATTTTAGTTTTCTTTGTCCTCTCTGATTTATTTATTATATTATTTTATGAAAATATTGGAAATTCGGGTTAAATGATTTTAAAAATTGAGTCTCACACACTGAGCATCAAAAGTTTTGTTACAAAAATAGGGCATTGAAATCTTAAAATTTATCTCTCCTAAAATAAAAATTAAAAACTCTTTTGGTTAATTTTGATTATTTCACAATAAATCCATCCTATATACATAAAATTTTCAATTGAATTCAATGCCTATAGCTATTTGTAAAAATTACGGACTTTTGATGCAAAAATAGAATCCATACGAGTTTAGATATTTATTTGGATTCGGGTAGATTTTTGGATGAGTTTCCTATCAAATTTGATGAAGAACTCTTGTGTTAAATTCAGTATGAAAGGAAAAAGATTTTTGGAGGTCTAAAGTTTATTTTCTTTGTGATTTTCGTTTGGTAATGAAAGAGGAAAGCAACTTTGAGTTTATATATATGATTTAATGTTTGTGGTTTTTTCATTTTTTACACTTTCTTTCACTTTAGTCCTTACCCTTTTAAACTAACACTCATTGCTCTTATTCCTTTATATTATATACTTTTTTCAAATGAATATGAATGTCACAAACATGCCAACGATAATTCATATGCTTATGAATGCAACTATGTCGGTTTTAAGGTCAAAGGTCGTGAATTTCACAAGACTAACTTTTTGCCACACCCCAAAGGATCTCAAGTTTAGCTATACAAAACCATGTTCAAGTCGTACTTGCAAAAGACACCACTATCTATTTTTGCGCCCTTTAACATCCATACCTATCACGCCACCATCTTTCATAATTCTTGTGTAATCACTAACATAAATTTCATGCCATGGGTTATCAACTGCTAGTCGCAATGGATTTGGTTGATTGATCTTTCCTGTTACGGCGTCTTAATCCAAATTTCTCCAGCTTCCTGTAGAACTCACAACAGACTTTCAAACATTGGAACTGCAACGCTACCAATCAAGGTATAAGAGCAATTTCCGCTTTATCCATTATTACCGCAAGATCTTTCAACATATGAGTAACTCAAGAACCACCCAAGAAATCCAAAAACAAGCTTCTCCAAAGCATCCATAGAAATTTTTTTTGATCTTCAAACACTTCCATACGCTACAAAGGCGAAACAACACATATTGCTAAATGAGATTTTAGCATACATAATATGACAACTTTGAAAATTAATATCAATAGAGATGAAGGAGAATGAAAGGAAAGTAAAGAGATGTAATTCTTTATCTTTGTCTAGGAGGAGTTATAAGAAAAGTAAGTAACAAAAAATAAGGAGTTTTCTATTTATAACTTTATTAAAATTAGAATAGAAGGAAGGTAAATTTTTGTTTAGAAGAATTTTTCTATTTACAACTTTATTAAAATTTCTCCATAATTTTATTGCAAAATAATTTTATTATTACTTATAATTCTATTATTTACACCTCATCCAAACTCACACTTTAAAACTTTGTAAAATAATTTTATTATTACTTATACTTAGTCATTTATTTACACCTCATCCAAACTCAGACATTAAAACTTTGCAAAATAATTTTAGTTGATTTTTTTAGTAATTAATACTTGTATTTTGACTTGAAATTTTTCGCATTCGTGATGAAGAAATATTCATCAACATGCTCAATTTTGAAAGTGAGAAAAACTAATTTGTTTACAGTAATAATCTCGTCTGTTTTTAAAGTGATTGTCTGTGAACTCTGCCGAGATAATGCAAAAAGAAAATGGTGCTATGGTCAGCCGTCAGTGCTTTACCCGCCAAAAATGGTCACCTTTGTCTTTTTACTCCCAAAACTCACCATTACATTTTCAAAAAATCAACCCTCACTTTCAATTCCTCCTTCACTTGTTCTTGCATCAAAAATCAACTTCCTACTAATCCCACTCAGGTTATTGTCTTTTCTTTCTTTTTTTTTTGTTTTTTTACTATTATACCTTCATATCTTTTTGTTTAACAACTGTAATTTTAATTTCTGGGAACTGGGTTTTGCTTGGAAGTATGCCTGAATGCTAATTTGTTTAGATTTTGTGAAGCTATCTACTCAATTGTGACTCTTTAAAAATGTGAATAGATTTTATTGTACATGTGTTGTTCATTTGGGAGTGAAATTATTAGGAGTATCCACTTTGTTGAGATTTTGAGAAGATTTTTGGTCAATTGTGCAATTTATAGGGGTGAGTGGGGCTTTATTTTTAATTGTATTGTGCATTTTGACGTGAAACTAACAGGGGTTTTCGGTACTTTCATCGGATATTCCATGGGATGGAGGAAGTGTTTGGAGCACTATGGCTATGTATATGTTGTTTTTGCACATTCCCCTGGGAGTTGGAGGAATGTCCATAGTTCCCTATGTGCTTCATCGACCAGTTCTTGATCCAAATACCGAGGTGGGCCATTTGTTTGTTAATGTTCTTCTCCATTTACCGTGTGTACGAAATGGGGAATATCGTTGAACTATTGTTCAATTGTAAATTTTGCATTCCGTTTGACTAGGCAAAGATATGATTCACTGCTAACTTTTGTTTTTATATTTCGCTAGCCAACTACTTAAGCAGCTTTTATTTGTATTAATGTTTGTGTATCTTTCCATGAGCAGGTGGACTTGTCATGATATGTCAAAATGAGTATCTTGCTGTTCTGGGTGTAATTTTATGCATTATGCAGAATGTTCCCTTTTGACAGGAATTGAGTTTGGTTTCATGAGTCATACTTGAAAAAATTCAAGTGCAGAACTACTGGTTCTTGTCATTAGCAATAGGCTGATTTCTAGTCTTCATCCAGTAACTGGATAAAATGTGTACTCGTTTACCTGTTTTACGCTTCTTTTTTCACTAGGTGTTCTTAGTGAAGCATATTATAATCTTTCTTCTTCAATGCAGGCACTCTCACTGCTTATCATACAGATTATAGAACTGACTGGGACCATGTTTCTTCTTAGGAGCACCACTAAATCAGAGTTCGAGCCAAAAAGTTTTTTCAGTGCTACTAAGCTAACAAAAGATAGGAATTGGGTGCTTTCATCTGTGGTTGGATTCAGCTTTCTTGTTCTGTTAGTTTTCCTTACCTCAATTCTTGCTGACAGCTTAACTGGCAATAAGGTCAGTTCATTGCACCTTTCTGTGTTCAGATGCTCATTTTTTTCCTGTATTTTGGCTAAGATCAGAATGGTTACTTGTGATAAATTTATGTACAGCTTAATCATTTATATCTTTCATACAATGTTTTTTTGGAACTATAATTTTTAGCATTTTTACTCCAAAAGACAAATCTATCTGTAGTATCGGTGGCTAAGAGGCATGAGGGAGACCAAGCAGAATCTAATGGATCTGCTGACTTTTATCTGCTCACCAATGAATCTTTTAAGGCATTGTTTTATTCATGTACACCATAGTCCTTTCTGTGCCACTGTTTTTTGTGTTTCTTAACAGTTCAAACATTTTACTGTATTTGTTTTTCTGGAAGCGATTCATTGAGAGATAGTTCTGATAAAGTGGGTTTATTCTGTTTTATTGAGCTTTACACTTCAAAATAATTACAGGGTGTGAATAATCCTATTGTGAAGGAGATACTTTCGAGCAGCGACATTTCCAGAGTTGCTTGTGTCGTTGTTTACTGCTGTATCACTCCCCTGCTAGAAGAAACTGTTTACAGAGGGTTTCTTTTGAGATCGCTCTCTTCAACAATGAAATGGCAGCGAGCGATTCTCCTGAGTTCAGCAATTTTCAGTATTGCTCACTTTTCGGGTGAGAATTCCTTGCAATTGTTCATAATTGGTTGTGTACTTGGCTGCTGTTATAGTTGGTCTGGAAACTTGAGTTCTTCAATTGCAGTGCATTCCTTGTATAATGCCTTGACGCTGATTATAACTTATTTATCATAAAAAAACTGAATATAATTTGTTGCAGCAATTTTCTCTAAGATGTTATCAATTAGAAAAACTTAGGAGGGATTTTAATGTGAATAATTTATAAATGTGAATGCTCAAAAAAAAAAAATAACAAAGCTAGTTTGAAGTATAAATCTGTACCTCAAAAAAGTCTATTTGGTGGCTTAGAATAAAACACACGACTAACAATGCTGAAGAACTTTAACCTAATTAAATGGCCATTTTAACCTAATCATTCTTGACAAGCGGATTATGGTTATAACCTTCCAAAGTTTATTGCTAAAATCTCTTGTTTGAAGATTTCACTTTGCCTAAACTTCTCAAGACCCAAATTTTTTCAACCTCGGATCTATGACGTGTATACTTCGTACAATTTTTTCCTTTTCTTTTGCAATCATAATGTTGTTTAAAAATTTTACAAGTATTATTTCTTTTTTTATGTATAATTTTTATTTGTTGTATTTTCTAGGAAGTAGATTTTATGAGTTTAATCGTAATATAAACTTCTGAATATTTACGTTATTTATTGATTTGAGGATTGATTTTTTTTTAATTTTTATGGTTTTAAACTGAATATCAATTTTTTTAAAATATTATATCAATTCTATATATCCTAACAATGAGATATATTTATAAATTCAAAAAATAAAATTAAAAATATTTTATCAATTTAAATTTATTATGAATTTCTAATTTTATATAATAGATTGTTTTGTTTTTTTATAGGTTTTGTAAAAAATTAATTTTTTGTATAAATTTTATATACTGCATAAAAATAGTTGGAAACCAACTATTTTTTTTTAGAAACTAATATATATGCTGCTTGAGAAAAAGTTTAATTAGCATTGCATATTAGATATTGTTTATAAACCTCATTTATATAAATCAAAGAATAGGGTATAATCCATATAGAATGTAAATAAATAAATTATAGGGAGAAAAATTTTAAGTTTTCATTATCTTGTCATCAATCTAACCTCCTATGTTGTTTCATAATAAGTCTTTCAAATCATTGTTGATCAATAATGTAACGCCCTGAAAATTATTAGAATTAATCTATATGAATTATAAATTAAAAATAGAATCAAATCGGACAAGAACCAGAAAAATGCAGAAAATAGACAATGAGCACAGTCTGGAGCACGGCCCGTGCCAGAGGGTGTGCTCATCATTTAGAAATTTGATCAGCATGATCTCGTACACGATCAAACTGGAACTCGTACCAGAAAAGCACGTCGCGATCATCAACACGACCAGTGCCCAAGGTCGTGTCGACTAGGCTATTTATGTATAACCAACTTCTTATTGCTGTTTCATTCGAACAACAGGGCAAAGCGTGAAAAGAAGCAACTGGAAACCCTAGAATCATCACAAGGGTATATTCAGGGTAGGAGAAACTCATTTCTTGCAATCTTCGAGCTAAATTTGTTAAGGTAAGAATGTTTTTCTTAGTTTGAGTGAAAAACATGAGTTATGTTGATGGAAGGTTGCTGGAATTTTCTGAAACTATGATATAGGAATTGATTTGAGTGTTGAATTGATGTTAAGTAGTTGGATTGAGTTAGAGGAACTCATATTGTTAGTTTGGTACGCTTAAAATAAGATTGAGAATGAAAGTATGAGAAGTAGTGTTATGGGAAGCTACTGTAATGCCCTCGAATTTGACTTCTAGAAATAGGTGAAAATTAAGTCCAAAAATTGTCAAGAGGGTTAGAGGTCATGAAGGAATCGAGGTAGAATGAGACGTGGGTTAAAAATGCAAGAAAAGGCTGGCTGACACCGAGTAACGTACGTTACTCTAGAGAATAACGTACGTTATTCTTTGCCTAAGAAGAATAATGTACGTTACCATTTGAAATAACGTATGTTATTCTGGGCAGAAACCCAAAATAGAGTATGTTGTCCATCCTACGTTAATTTGACTAAACCTATGTTAACGAGTTCAGGACAAGTCATTAAAAAGAGTGGAAAAAAGACCAAAACCGCACCAAAACCCTATTTCTTCCTCAATCACCTTTCCAACTCTTTTAGAACCCTCACATGACATAATCCTCCTTAAATCACAACCTTAAACACAAAATCTCCTCAATTTTCCTCCTCATCGAGAAGAGCTAGGGTTGGAGAAAAATCCATTTGTGAGGTAAGCTTCCAACTCTAAACAAGTACGCATAAGAATCACGAATTTAATAGAGTAGATTAGGATGAGAGGAGGGTATTCTTCCATTAGGAAACATAGATTGTGTGGAAATGTGTAGATAGAAAAGGATTAGGGTTTATGAGAGAGTCAAGTGAGGAAAAGGGAAGTTTAAGGGTAGAAACTAAATAGGGAACAAACACAATTTAGGGTTATGGAGTTATTAATTGAATGAATGTTATTTAACCATCGTTGTAAGAATCAGAGCCGTAGAGGAGCTAGAGCGATTGCCGGACAGGCTTGCCTAGGTTTGGAGGTAAGTGTATGACACGTCACTTACTTATCCATATCTAGTCTATTGCATGGTTAACTATGTCAGCTTGAGTGTATAAATTAACATGTAACCATGAATTAGAAACCTTATGCTATGGAATGTTGTGTATGGTGTGTATGTATGCTTATGTATGAAGGAATGTCCATGTTGTGCAAAGTTTGTTTGATGAGTAATATGCTCGATTGATGTATTTGGTTGTGGTGGCATAAAGTGAATTTTTTGCCTTGGCTTAGTATGGTATGAAATGTGTTGAGAAATGAATGAAATGTAGGCTTAATGATGTGACTAATGAAATATGTGTGTTAACTTGTGATTGAACTATAATGCCCTAAAGGGATAGTATGATGTTTGACATGTGTGATGTAAATTGTGACTATAGTGTAACGAGATTGAATGATGATACTTGAGAGTGGGATTGTATGAATGTATGGATGGTAACATGATTATGTGTGTTATCGTTGTGAGTCTGATTGAATGGAATTGAATTGTGATGTGTGGGATGTGTGAAGTGTCTTAATATGGGGAATTTGTGATAAATGTTTTGGGACTTGCCTTAATTAGATGCACTTTTCATGGATTTAGCTTGGTTATGCAAATGAATTGTTGAATGAATATACTGTGTGTTTAAGCTATTGAATAAAAACTTGTGGAAAAGTGTAATCTGAGCATGTGCATTCCTGACATACATGTATGTGGCATACATGCATCGTAGAGTTGGGATAGAGACATGGAAATGAAAGGCCACACGATGTTTGATTAAGAAAATGAGAAATAATGATAAATGTGTGTCGACTCTTGGTAGACAACGTGGATGAAACTAGCAATGTGATACTGGATGATCCTAAAAACATATGCTAGAAATTAGAGAGAGTCATGTGAGACTGTGTGATCCTAAGCGCATCGACGCTCGGTTGGTCAACTTACGTAACAATGACAATGTGAGACTGGATATCCTAAGCACATGTGCCCTGACTGAAGGGTGTCATGTGTGACTAGGTATCCTAAGCGCATTGGTACCCATTTGCATAGCGAAAAGATGGAAGTGGTAATGAGAGACTGGGAAATCCTAAGTGCATATACCTTGAATGATAAAGTGTCATGTGAGACTGGGAGATCCTAAACACATCGACACAGGTTGACTAACGAGAGAGAATGGGTAATGCAAGACTAGGTAATCCTAAGCGCATATACCTCAAATGATAAGGTGTCATGTGAGACTAGGGAATTCTAAGCATATCAACACCAGTTCTGTTGGGTTTCCTAACATGTTCTAGCTCTAATGACATCGGAAAACAATCAAGAACACATCAAGACTTAGCCAAAATCGACGCCAAAATCCAAGAAACACATATATTAACTCCTAGATGATGACTAGTTGACATAAAATGGTAAACTATGAAAGAAAAACTCACTTCTAATGTCTCTTCTTGTAGGCCGTGAGTTCTTTAATCAAAGAACAGTTAACTACCATGAGTGTTTGAGGGACGACTACACTTATGAAAAAGACTAGGGTTCAGTTCTTTTTAAAGACAAGTCTTTTAATTCATTAAACCACTTAATAATCCTAATGTCATTAGAACTTTGCTAAGCCTTTAATTAAATTAAAATTCCTCTTAAACCACTCTCATTGTCGTGACTGGAAAAATAAAAAGATTTAATCTTTTAATTTATCCCACAATAATTTTGTCTTAATTTAAGATAAGCTTTCTAAATTTTCTCTCTTATTTACTTACATATTTTCACTTAAGACATCATGTTTAATAGGTAATCTTTGTCTTAAAATCATGTACGAAATATTATTTCTCATCCATGTTGGGCCCAATTACCAAATTGGCCCAAATACCCGATCTGGCCCAATAGTCGAATTTTGACCTAAGATGAAAAACTAAAAATACCATTTTTAGTTTTTCATTATCCATGTGCGATCTGTAAGACTATTTAATAAAGGTAATGAGTTTAATAGCTCATAAATCATAGGGAGTCTCTAGTAAGACACTATGATCACCCTAAATTAGGGTAAAGAGCTATGCGGTCCCCGAGTAATACTATAAATAATTTTCCGGTCCCCGAATTTTCAATATTGGTTTTACCGGTCCTCCACAAATTTAAAATTGACCACCGTTAGTCCCTCCGTTAAATTAATCTAACGAATTAACAATTAAATAATTTACCGGTCCCTCTAATCTTTTTTTCTTTAATTTATCGGTCGCTGTTGCCCCTGCCACGTGTGTATTAAAGAGGGACCGGTAAATTAAGCAAAAAAGATTACAGGGACCGGTAAATTATTTAATTGTTAATCCGTTAGATTAATTTAACGGAGGGACTAACGGTGGTGAATTTTAAATTTGTGGAGGACCGATAAAACCAATATTGAAAAGTCAGGGACCGGGAAATTATTCATGGTATTACTCAGGGACCGCATATCTCTTTACCCCCCTAAATTAAATAGCCACGAGCGGTGTCAACTACCCTATTATAATTCAAATACATCCATTGACCTCCGATATCTTGATTAACATAGGAATGTCGCTAACACCCTTATTTAGTGTTAAATCACTTTTCTTGATATCTATGACAAAATTAATAAATTTGAATAAATGACCTAATCATTTCATTCGGGTACAACCACTCTTTTTAATCTTGTCTATCAATCGGCAAGTGATATCTGCTCTCATTTTCATGAGACGATCAATCCTTTCACTTCACTCATGCTCGTACTTATGATTCTTAGCATACCCAATCATACTCATACTTGTCAATCTTTTACGGCCACGTTAGATGTATGTCAAAGTACAAAAAAATCATAACAAGAGACACAGTGATTTTGAGTCTAAGGATACTATTTTATATTGCAAATAATGATCACTCTCTAAATACAATGCTCTATATTGCACCTATGCATTTTGTTAGATATTCCAAATATCTATGACCCGTATAACATGATCACCAACAAAGCACATACTAGTCATAATTTATTTCTATTCCCACAGAAACAAGCGATTAGAGATATTTAGAATGTTAATCTCATAACTTCTAGGTTCTACTATCAAGGTCATTAACCTTGATACTTCAAGTGTTTAATTAACATTCTTAGATATTTTATCAAATATATACCATAGGTCAATACATGAAGTGATAAAATAATGCATCATAACTTTATTATTCAATAATAAAAGTTAGAAATAATGTATTAGACTTGGGCTTACACTAACAGGTTGACCAACAAGAGAGAGGGCAATGTGAGACTGAGTAATCCGAAGCACATGTGCCCGGATAGAAAGGTGTCATACGAGACTAGGTAATCCTAATCATATGGATACTGATTGAACAACCAATGGAAAAAGAGGATCCTTTATGAGAGAAAATATGACATTGAGGAAAGAATGAAAATGGCATGCCATGAACATGATGCATACACATTTAACATATTTGGTTGAATCATGTGAACGATTGTGTGATACTTTATGAGAAGGTAGAATGAGTTGATCATGTGACTGAGTGGTGCTTATGTGTTTAGATGTAAATGATTGGAATGGAATGTAGACAAGAAAGTTGATTGATTGATATGCATGAGCATGTTGTAGGTTGATATGTGGATATGTGTGTTGTGACTTAAATGATCTATAGGTGTGTGATATGATTTGTGTATGTAAATGTGAACTGTAAATGATATGAGAATTATGCATGCATGTTATTTGTTGTTAATGTGTGAATGACTATTTAGTATATGGTTAGCCAAAGGAAGGGGGGTAACTATCTATGGACATAATAATGGAATTGTTGTTAATATGTGCGAGAAGACGATATGTTGTATGATAATGTCGGTCTTGTGTTTTAAGTGTTCTATGTACATGTGTGATTTATGTTTTGTGCTTGATAATATAGAATGTGGATTGCACTTGAATGTGTAGAATAGATTTGGATAAATTTAGTTTGTTGTGTGAGATTGAGATACATGGATGAATTGTGACTCTTGTGTTAATTGTATGATGTTTGATGTGGTATCACCTTGTGTGCTAGTATGGGCATTATTATGTGTGTAATAGTGTGGAAAGTATTTGGTTTGATGCTAGTTAAGGTGAAAATTTGGTTAAGTGTTGTTGTGATTCGGGTTATGCATGATATCTATTCTGGAGCTGATTAACGTATGTTATTTAGGAGTTTAGCCCACGTTACTTTGATTAACTTATATGAACATATGCTAAATCTACGTTATTCTGGGAAGTAGCATGAATAATGTACGTTAATAATAAGATTAACATACGTTATTCTTGCCCAGGTGACTATACTGACCTATATACTTTACCCTGATACATTACAGAGTTAGTACGTGACCGAGCCTAATTAGGGGCTTGAAATCCCACCCTTTTTTGACTTAATAATACTAACAAAAACTTGGATTAAACACTTAGATAAGGTACCCTAGAATCTAAGAAAAAGATTAGAGCATTTCATGAAGACATAGAGCAAAAACCCTAGTAAGTGAGAGAATGGTGAGGATCAACGAACAAGTGTATTAGACTTTATATGGACAGGTAAGTGACTAGAGGGACATATGCTCACTGAGTTTTTGTACTCATGTTTGTTGTGGATGTGTTTGTGTGTTACATACGGGGAGGCTACGACGTAGACTGCTCACACTCTCTAAGATATATATTTTGGACTCTTGGGGACTATTGCTGCGAGGTCGAGGATTTCATTTTCTACAAACTGTATTTTGTAAACTTCTGATTTTTTTTCATTTTTGTTGATACCCACCGTGTAGAGTTTTTCGCCAAAGCACTTTTATTTTGGCTATATATTATATATTAATGGTTTATATCTCTTTTCATTTCTTCCAATAGTTTTTGAAAGTTTTCTGCACATTGGTGTCTACATGTAGTATTCAGTTGAGGTTCATTATGGAGAAAGAGAAAAAGAAATTAAATATGGCATAGAAATTTTTAATTAATTAAATAGGCAATAATAATGGTTTTAGAATTTGAGCGTCACAGCTACTGAGAACTTTGAGATTGAAGTTAAGGACTGTGTTTGATTATTCTATTTATGAAATCAGTGAGGAAATAAGCTAATAACAGCTTTTATGTGATGAATTTCGTATAGAAGGACCTGCGAGTTTTGGATCGAAGTTGAGCCCGACGCTTACTTCGTACATTTTTCGACGTAAGTGTCCTTACACTTACGTCTTGCATCTGTATGATTAATTCATACGCAATTGAGTTTAAATGGTAGCAAAAATGTAACTAAAAAGGAATTGTGAAATATGATTGATATATATTGAGCCTTGAATGCTTTTGATTATATGTGTGTATAATGTGTATTGATTGAGTTTATGTATGCTTTTGATTAGTTTTTGCCTTTAGTGTTCATATGTATTATTGTATGAACTATTGATGATATGAAAGCATGTGACTGCTTGATGAGCATACATATGATTTGATTTGAGATAGCCATATGAATGCATTTAATTCATTATGTGTTGCATTTCATTGTGTGACATATGGTCGATATGCTAGGACGAGCCTGAGGATGATTCCAAGAGAGATCTCAATGTCGGTCCGAGACTAATGATATTCTGAGCTGGGCTCAATGCCGAACTGCGTTCGATACCGGTCTGGGCCGGGGGCAAAGTGAAAAGGAAAGAAAAGAAAAAGAAAAGAAAAGAGAAAAGAAAGAAACAACCTAGGGCATATTGTGTACGATTGCATTGACATCACATTGCCATCATTATTTTGCATTTATTTGAGATTTGAATGTTGTGTTAGATGATGCATTTTGTTGTGTACTTATGATGATGGTATTGAGTGTTATGCTTGAGATATGCATATGTGTGTTAAATAATATTCTGAGCAAGCATGTGAGTGTGATTTATGAGAGTTGTTTTGGTATGAAAACACTCTTTATATGGTATACTTAATGTTCTATTTAAGTATCAACACACAAGACTATGTTTGCTGTTGTGATTACTGTAAATTGAAATAGAAAAGCACAAACCAGCAGGTCAGCATGGACCCCGTGTTGATCAGCATGCCCTCGTGCTATAATCAATTTGTACAACACATCCCCTGCTTGAAATAATCTGAAAAATGACATGAGCACACCCTCGTGCTCGATAAGGCACGACCCATGCCAACTGGGAATCTAGTGATGAGCTCGACCTCATGTTCATCTCAACACGCCCTGTGTTCACTGGAAAAATTTTCTTGCACAACATATAAACAGAAATTTACATACAAATGAACCAGAGATGTAACCTTTTGTATAATGTACTCAAATTTGTAATATGGTACTTATAGAGTAATTGAAAATACTCACACCTGTTGTGATATAGTCAGAGGTCGAGATCTCCAGATTTTGCTATCTTTTCAGATTTTGTATTTTGTATTTGATCTTGTACATTGTATATATTTTGCAGATACATGCATTTTTAGTTTGAATTTATTTTTAAACTCTGTTTTACCTACTGTATAACTCTGTTTTGATTGTTTATAAAATTGGTCAGATTTATGAAATGCATGTATTTATATTTTCTCTCTCCTCCATATTTAATTTATTATTATGTTATTTACGAGAGGATTATTTATTTAAAAATAAAGGTTTTAAAATTTTAGCTTCATAAATAATCCTACATTGTTATGTAACTCTCCCACTTTTCAATCGACAAAATCACTGTATATCATTGTCAATGTAAGCCCTAGCCTCAAATGTTGTCTATACACTATGATTATAGTTAAGACAATGCATTTTGTCTTTCTGTTATCTCTATGCATAAAGATTGATAAAATTCATTAAATATAGATTTTGAGTCTCAAGCTGATGATAGGACCAAATATGCACATTTATTCCACTTATTTCTAGTTGATTTTCATGACATTTTAGTAGATAAACCATGCGATTTTATAAGCTTATGTACGTTTTGGTTTTATCTATGCGCGATTAAGGAGAGTGAAGATTTCACTATGATTTGATGGAAAAAGAAGGCACATCGAGTGGAGCCATTTTAGAGGCTTAAATGTATGAGTCACGAGCTTGAATAGGAGCTTTAATTCATTGGCTAAATTATACAATTTAATCATGTCAAGGCAAGCTAAGAAGTGTGGTGCAAATGATAGGTGTTTTGAGCTCTACAGAGATGAAATTTTGTGCAGCCATGTTGTCACGTTCGTGGCTTGCAAGCATCACATTTGAAGGATGATAAATGGCATTTGTGACTCTCAAATCAAGGCTGAAATTGCTGGTCAGAAAGTGAGTCACGTTCGTGACTCACTTGCATCACGAATGAGGAACTCAAATAGACTCAAATGGATTTAAATAGACGCAAAGTTTGGCTTGCAACTTTGGGCAGAACACGAGTCATGAACGTGACAAAATTTACCACGAACGTGACTCTCATTCCATGAAGCAAATATGTGTCCAGAAGGTGAGTCACGAACGTGACTCACCATGATTACAAAGGAGGGACTCAAATAGACTCAAACGTTTGACTTGCAATTTTGGGCAGAACACGAGTCACAAACGTGATTGAATTTACCATGAACGTGACTCTCATTCCATGAAGCAAATATGTGTCCAGAAGGTGAGTCACAAACATGACTCACTATGATTACGAATGAAGGACTCAAATGGACTCAAACGAACTCAAACGTGACTTGATTTTTGGCTTGCAAATTTTAGGAAGAACATGAGTCACGAACGTGACTCATTTGAGTCACGAATGAGGGACTGATTGTGGCAAACATGACTCACCAAATATGGTCCAAAATGTCCTTTTTTTGAGTGGTTTAAGTGGGGGTATTCTTGACACTTGATAAGGGCTGAATGGAGGCTTATAAATAGGGTTGTGTTAGGTTTATTTGGGGTCTTTTCGGCCACCCTTGGCTGGAGCTTTTTGGAGGCTTGGAGCATGGGTTTTGTGTTCTTCTTTTCCTCTCCTTCATGTTCATTTTCTTTATTTTGTTTTTGGTCTTTCACTTAGCCATGTTAGGCCAGGGTTTTTGTTGGGTTTTCTTGGATGTAAATAGAGTTTTATACTTGGTTTCCTTATATGATACATTGAGGTTTTTATGCTTGAATGATTTATCTCTTGATCAATAAATGTCTATTTGATTGTGTTTAATGAATGAATGGTTAATGGGAGATTGTTGTTAGCAGCCCTATGCCAGAATTGCAAAAGTCGAGGTTTAGGGAGAGCTAAATCATTACTTGAATCTATGTCGAAAAATACCTAGTAGTGACAATCTAGGATTAGATATTCATAGATATCAATTAATCGATTGCACTTTAGGAACAATTAATTGTATTTGCTTGTTAATTATTCATTGCTAGTAATCCTATTCCGAAGTTGTGAAAGCCTACGTTTAGGAAGGTTAATCAAATAGAGTTAGGGCTTGTTTGGATAGAAATATACCAAATGACCATGATGTGTTTGATGAAATGCTTAAGTGACTAGTGTCTTGCCTAGTTTAGTGTATCACGAAAGTAGAACACTTGCTAGACTTAAGGATGCAATTTTGAGCATCTCTAAAGGGACTCTTAATTGACAATAGTGCGAAAACACAGTCATTAACCTCAAGGCATTAAGTAACCAAGTGTAATCTATTGAAGTCTAGGAAATCCCAATCTTTTAGTTCATTGTTGAGTCTTTATTTTAGTGTTTGTTTTATATTTTCTTTATTCTAATCAAAAAACCCCAAAATCCCATTTATGTTTATTGCTTTCCTTATTTTTCTTTGCGGTACAGAATCAATTTAAATACTACATTCCCCGAGAGATTCGATCCCAAGAGGCATACTTCCGTGGTAAAACTACACTGATCTAGTGCGCTTGCTAGACACCGGTCAAGTTTTTGGCGCCGCTGTCGGGAAGCGGCGTATTTACTTTGATTTAGTGCTTGTTTGTTTTACTAATCATCTTCTTTGTTGTTAGCTTTTCTTTTTGTAGGTTGAATTTTTTTAGGATCATATGTGGACATAACTGGGAAGAGCATTTGAAAAAATATTTGTCAGTTATGATTTGGGGCTTAATTGAAGGGATTCGTGTGCCGAGGGGGAGTACCCATTGAAATGTGTGCGGATCCCATATTTTTGAAAATTATTGGAAGTGTTGATGAGGTGGATGAGAGACAAGCTCCGCTGCCTCATGGTGGGATAGGACATCCCCTAAGGGCAATTGAGAGAGTTTCAGAGGCCGATTGTAGGGATGATCCGATCATGCATTGTTTTGAGTCCGGCTGCAAGGAGTTATGAGCTTAGAGGGGTGCATCTTAATTTGTTACCATCATTTCATGGGTTAGTTTAGGAGGATGTTTTATCATTTTTGCGAGAATTCTGCACCACTATCCAATCTTTCCCTCTAAATGGTCTAAGGGGGGATGAGCTGCGAATGAAATAGTTCCTTTATGCACTCAAGGATAGAGAAAACTCTTGGCTAATCAATCTTCTGGGAGGTTCCTTGAGGACTTGGGATGAGGTGTACGATAAGTTTATGAACAAGTATTATTCACCTCAGAGGACCATAGACCTCAGGAACCAAATTTGTACCTTCATTGAGTTAGATGGACAAGAGTTTCATGAGGCATGAGAGTGGTTTAACAGACTACTCACCCAATGCCCTCATCATCAACTTTCCTTAGCAATGTTGGCTCAAATTTTTTATGAAGGATTGTCGCTAATAAATCAGGCATTTGTGAACATGACCTCAGGTGGATATGTGGGCAATAAAACTGCAGTGGAGGCTTAAGATATATATGAGAGAGTGGTGGATAACATGAAAGATAAAATTACAAGAGGAAGAAGGAGAAAAGAGGTGGATGAAGAGTCCTTTTACATGTGTGATTTGAAATTGTGGAAGGATGAGTTCATCAAGTGTGTGAGAAAGGTTACAAAGGAGAAGGATATAAGGAATAAGGTGCACTGCAGTTCTTATAGTGGTGTCAACCACATAGAGGGCACATGTGTTTCTTGCACTGCACCAAGGGATGAGGAGATGAGTTGTGTGGGAATTCGAGATGCCAACTTAGTAAGTGTTGGATTTAACCAACCACTTCGAGTCACCAACTCATATCCCCACACCGATTACCCTATGTGAAGGACCCATACTTACTTTGAGTGGGAAACCGAGATGGATTACGAATTTCCCCACCTCCATCAAAGCCTTACCAACCTCCTAACCAAAATACCTCTCTTCCTCACACTTATGAAGAAATAGAGCCACAATATCTTCCCAACCATCTATATCGAGAACCTTCATATCCACCACCACCACCAAATTTAAACCACTACCCACCCTTATCAAACTTAAACCAAAATACAAACCATGAATCTAAGCTCAATGTGGAGGAGAAGTTTATGAAGGCAGTGGGAAGAATAGAGCAATTCATAGACTATCAAGTGTCCTTCAATCAAAGTTTGGAGAGATTCATGGAAGTACAAGCTTCAATCAACAAGTCCACTCTTGTAGGTTTGCAAAGTGGCATGTCAAGTTGGTCACTTGGCAGAGAAATGGTTGGATAATGAAAATTGCACACCACCTGCATACCAATTCAGCAATGGGAAGAAATGGAAGACGAGGAGGAAATGGATGCTAGTGAAATCAAGGGTAAAATGAAGATTGAGCCTACCGAAGATATTAAGGAGGGCTATTTGCTAAATGAAGTGATGGAGGATTTGGTGTATGGAGATGTTGTTCCACATACAAAAACACCTTAGGAGGAAGCACTTAGAAGTAAAGGTGAATTTTGTGCAAATTGCGGTAATAATACAAAGGGTGAGAAGAAGAAGAGATCTAAACGTAGATTTTTGAAGTTATTCACAGATAGCGACACAAGGGATTCGACAACTTCTAACCTCAAAAGACAATGACTGTTGATAGAACCCAGGAAGCACAAGGTCACCTTGCTTGGAGTAAAAGGAAGGTCAAACCACCGGCATAACAATTCAATCATGATCCACCCATTGTGTCCGCAATGACATAAAACTATGTGATTAAATAATAAACTTTTCATCGCATCACTTAGTTGCATTCACATTTATTTTATTTTATTTTGACGTGTATGCATTCACCATATAGGAGCACGTTTATTTTATGTCTTGCATTTTTATTTCTTTCATATTTGCTTTTTTTGTCAACAACCCTTTTTATTTTCCTTTGTTTCTTAAGAAAGGTAAATGGATGGATGCCTCATGATTGGAAGAACATAAGGACACCAACCCTTGAATGGAAAACAGGCCTTAAATCGAGAGAATATTTCTCTTCCCTTCCTCTTATTCTTTACGATTATGATTTTTGAATATTGTCCTCAATTATTTCATAATTGCATATATTTGTGACATTGAGGACAATGTCGAACTTAAGTGTGGGAGAGACACTATATGTTTGCTTTTCCATTTCATTTGTGGGTTAGGGATGTGCATGAGCTCAAAAGTGAGAAAATATTTTCAAAATTTTTCGCAAAATTCTTCAATTTTTTCATCAAAATTTTCGCTCTTTCATTGTGAATAGATGTGTGTTTTGGTTGTATTCAACTTTGAGTGAAATTGATTTGTGAGTTACGGTTGAAATCGTTGAAAAGAGAACTTGTATATAATGGTGAGAGTAGGTACATATGGCGATCGAGGACCTTGGACTTGGTCTTTTGAAGTTATGATGGGCTAGCTTAATTGGTTGTGTGGGATATTTACTGAGTTTGGTAAGGGAGGTATAAACGGGCAATACTTGTTGGCATTTGAGGGCTTAATTGCTTGTATTTCCTATGACCCCCAAAATTCAAATACCACTTACGTATTCTTCCCTCCTATAAGTGATATTCAAATTCCGGAAATCAAGTTTTTGATTTATTAATACTTGTATAACAATAATAGAAAATTAAGCTTTAAGAACATTTTAAACAATCCACAATTTTTTTTTACATATAGATATACCATTTATTTACAAAAT